>PVJL010014432.1:0-28167 GCA_004026885.1 Lyroderma lyra | reverse complement strand
CTCTCTCTCTCTCCCCCTCTCTCCCTCCCCTCCCCTCCCCCCAAGGTTTGCCTTTAAAGCAGGACTTCTCTCAATCATGACTATATATTAGAATCACTCAAGAAGTGTGAAAAAATTGGTATGTCCAGGGCATATTCCGGAGCAATTAAATCAGAACTTCAGGATGGAAGCTGTCATCACATATTTTTAGTTCCCCAAGCAATTTTCATATGTACCTGAGATTAAGACCCTCTCTTCCAAAACAACCAGAGGGAAAGCCATGATGGGAAGAGATATGGATTTAAAGTTAGGAGACCCAGGTTCTGCTCAGGACTCTGTCTCAACTGGCCATTTCACTTAGGGCAAGTCACTTCCCCTCCCTCTCGGCTTCTGTCTCCCCAGCTGCCAAACAGGGCATTATTTTAGATCAGTAGCTTGTGACGTTGGCCGATGCTGATATCCTACCTCTAGGATTTCCATATAATCGTTCTGAGGAGCGGACTGGGTTCTAATGTGCAGCTAGGGTTGAGAACCACTCTCTTAGCGTTTACCTAAGGACCCATGAAACTGTGGCCAATGGTTTACTTTTGGGAGTGATGATATCTGCCTCTTCAAATTCCTGGGCTTGTCTGCCCTGGGACCTATTAACCTTTCCTCTCCCTGAGGAAAATCCCCTACTCCTGGCATCAGTAATAAAGGGCAAGTGAAGTATCCTTCTTTGAAAGCAGGACAACCAGGGATTTTCTGAATTTACTGCCGGAAGCTGCACTGGGTGTGCTTGGCCCTTGTGGCTGGATGTGGATAAGGATCAGATGGATGTCTACACCTGAGGCCTGGTGGAGGGGTCACTGGAGGAGCCTGTTCTTCATCAATCTCAAGGCCTTGCCTCAGGCTTCTCAGCCCCAAAAGACCTTGTCACGCCAGCACAGACAGGGAGACAAGGGAGATGCACGCCTACATGTTTTCTTCATGCTCAGGTCTTATTTAAAGGCGGGTGTCAAAAGGCAACTTACAGATATCAGAAGACAGGTTCGTCAAGGGCAGCTGAGGTCTGAAACTGATGAGAAGTCAGGCTCCAAGCCCAAGGAAGGCAAAGGGCCCAGCTGTGAGGGGCGGGGCGGCGGAGGAAGCAGCTTGCTTACATAGGGGGTGGGGGCAGGGAAGGGAAGTGAATGCTTACATAAGTGCCTCTCTGATGGAGGTGTTACTATCCCCAGAGACATCCAGCAGCCGTCCACAATGAGCCCCTCTGTTTATCTGCACATCAGGCTGTTCCCCTACCAAGGGAAGGGGCCCAAATGCAAAGAGCCTAGAGCAAAGCCCCTCTAGCTCCGGGCTAGGAGGGTGGCAAAGGTGGACGTGGGAGATTCTCTCTGATATCTTCATCCCCTGCCCTCAGCCCCATGGACAATGAATCCTTTTCTTACTCTCTGCTGGGTTCTTCCACACCCTTCCCCACACGGTTTCCACCCCTGAAGACAGGATGGTTCTGGTTCCTAAGTCCGGCTGCTGCATGGGAGGGAGGGGCTGTGTTTTGCCGGGAGAGGCCGTGCTGGCCGAGGGAGGCCCGAGTTGTTTTGCAGATGAGAAAGCCGTCCTGGGGGTGCATGTCTGGACTAGGTCGGACCCGGGAGCCAGGACAGAGGTCAGGCCGTCTGTCTGGAGCTTGGAGCACTAGACCATGCTTCCTGATGACTTTACAGTCTAAGCCATGGAGGAAGAATGCGCACAGAGAAAAGTTGCTTTGTTTTGACTTCTTGACACTGGCTGGGACCAGCTCTCCCTGCGGAGGCTGGGAGGGAGAGATGGAGATGTCACAGGGCAGTGGGTGTGATGCCTTCCCATGCCAGGTCCTCCCTGCTAGGTGTCTGGGGAAGGCTGAGGCCAGTTGTTCCCCAAGATGAAGACCCTGAGATTGCTCCAGGCCAACTGAAAGATTTTGGACTTGATTGTTGATCAGATAAAGCTGTCTGGTCCCTGGGAGGGAGAGAAGTCATAAAAGTCACCCACCCACAGGGCTCACCATGGCTTGGGAAGGATTGGATTCCCTCTGCCAGGCTATTGAGGAAATGGATCCATCTCCTTGGAACAGGCAGGAGTGAGAAGAAAGGAGGGGAGAGGGGGCTGGGGGCGGGGGCTCTGAGGGCTGGTGTACCGGTAGCACTCCATGCACATGGAAAAAGGCCGAGGAAGCATTTTTGGGCCCTTAAATGGTAAAGTAGTCAGGGAATCCCAAAATTGGAAGGGAGATCAAATCAATTTATATGTACTATCTGTCCACCTCAGATGGCTCAACCTGCCAGTTTGCAGAGGAGGAGGCTGAGGCCCTGGGATGCGTGGTGACAGGCTCTCTGGGGAGCCTTCAGCTTCAGGCCCAGAGCTCACTGGCCAGTACTCAGCCCCAGGCACCGTCCTGGGCCCCTGGATGATTTCCGCCTCAGGACTGTGCTCTGGGGCCTTGGGCCTGCTCATAATATCCCTTCACTCTGGGAGGGCTGTCCCAGGCTCTGTGATTTTTGGCGAATCCCTTAACCACACTGTCACTCAATCCAAGCCAGCTGGGAAGCCAGACACGGCCCAGGCTCCTGGGAAACCAGCTGTAGCACCCAACTGGCCCTTCTCTGCCAAATCCCCCACAGCTTTGGAAGGAAGTACCCGTTGGGGAGAGTTGGACATGGCTTAGCAACACCCCGATAAAGGCTTGGCCTATGCACCACCCCCTCCCAGAAAACAAAACAAAACAAGACAAAACAATACAAAACAAAACAACCCCCCCCACCACCAAAAGAAAAAACTAGAAAAAATGTAAAAAAAAAAATGTTTTAAACAACAAGCCTTCACAAGATCTTCATCGGTTCCTTCTCACACTAATCCACAGGATTTGTTTTAAGAAAAAAACAAAAAGGAGGAAAAGGATTGAAATGAGGCCAGACGTGGTGACTGCCTCCAGAGGGAACGGGCCAAGAAACAAATGCCAACTGCATTAATTAACGCTGCCCATGGAAACTCATTGAAGGAGCCACAGTTTAAAATGTTACTTTTTTCCCTAGAGCATTTTAGAACTGGCAGACCCTGAAGGTCTAGCCCACCCTAAAAGGGGGAAAAGTAGGTTAGGAGAAGGGAGGGATGTTGTCCAAGGTCAAGCGGTAGGACATTAGTGGCAAGGTCCAGGGAAACACCAGCTCTTTCCTGCTTGTCTAGGACTCAACTCCTGTCACATGGGCTGTTTGCACAGGTGAAGATCAAGGTCCAAGGTCACATCTCTGTTGCTCAACCAGCCACAGATGGCAGCCTGCCAGGTGAAAGCATAGGCCAGACCCCTGGCCTGATTCTGGGCTAATAATGAACTTCTTTGACTGATGGTTCACACTATCTTTAGGGGAAGCTGTGCATCCTGAGATGTGGATACAATCCTAAGACTTCCAAAGCCATCTGAAGGGAAGTGGACAAAAAGGAGAGAGCGTCTATATGGTTAGTTCTGCAACCTGAGTCTCCATTTAGCATCCCAGAGACACACTCTTTCAACAATGGCACTCAGGCTGCTGGTGAACAGACTCTGGCACAACACCTGGGAACTGGCAGATGCTCCAGGATGGGATTCACATGAGGGAGAGGCCTGAAAGCCTACTTGAGGGAAAGAGCAGAGATCAATCAGTACATAGGGGTGATAAGGTCACTCTACTAGGTGGTCAGCATGAGGGTGGTTATAACAAGGGAGGCAGGCCTCACTCAGTTGTGGAGGAGGAGGGCACAGGTGCAAGACGGTAGGCAGGTAAGGATTCTCCTGCGCACCCCAGCAAGTGACCAACTTTGTCAGAGCCACAGAGCTCAGAGGCTAACAGTACAGGCTTAGCAATCAGACTAAATGTCTTGACTCAGACTCTTTCTAGTAGCATAAGCATGGGGCAAGCGACTTAACTCCTTGGAACCTCATTAGTAGGATGGGGATTAGAATACCTACCTCACAGGTCATTGTGAGAATTAAGTACAACAACACATGTCAAGTTTTTATCACAGTACCCAGCATTCAATATCAAATTATTATTATTACTTTTTTTTTCTTTCAGGGGTTATTTCTAGCCCCCATGCTTCTGCTGGTTTGTAGAACTAGAGTCTTTCTTTGGGCACCTAGTAGAGATACAGTAGAGGGAAGACAGAGGTTATAGTGCCTTTTGGGGGGATATCCCTGTCCATGTTGCTTTTTATTTTGGGTAGAGTATGTGGGGGTAATAAAATGAGGAGGTCTCCTATATGGCCTGTGGCTACGTGATCTTCTACAGATGCTTCCAAAGCACAAAGAGAGGCTTCTTTTTTCTTAGACATCTGCTGGAGATGAGGTCCCTCCATTCCCTAAGTCATCTTGCTCAGGTCATTCTTACTCCAAAATTCCTCTCACATTGTGACATTCCTTTCAAGTTTATCACAGTTGGCCTCACTGTGTGGGAAGGGGATCAGACAGGTGAAGCTGGGTCTGGCTTAGGCCTTGCCTGGCTGAGTGTAACCTACCTACCACTTGCCTCTGGGAGCTGCCAGGGTCTCAGTACTCCCTACTTGGTGCTGGCTGTCCTCTGTAGCCTCTCTTTCTCTCTGAGGGTGTGGGCTGCTAGGCCTGCGTGGTTCCTCCAGGGGATTCTTGGTCCTCATAGGGGCTTGAGGACCCTCCTTCAGCCTTTGGGCTGCTTTACACCCAAAGGCTCTGATTTTCACGGGGGTTATAAAAATGCTATCTTCATAGGCAGCCCTGGAGAGGGACTGGGACTCTTCATCAGATCTGGAGACAGCTTAGGAACCAGAGTAAGTGTTTGGGCAGGATTCCTTAGATCAGTACAGTTTCCTTTCTCCCTATCTCCACACAGGTCTCAGTTTTGCCTCAAAATAAACTTTGAACAAACATTTTTAAAAGTGAAAGAAAGGGAGTAAGTTATTAATCTTCCTGCAGTCTTGGTATGAGTCTTACTCCACAAGTCCTGGAAACAAACAGTGACAGAGACTTCTTGCAGTGAAGGAAGTCTTGTTCTTTTCTTCCTGGTTATCAGACAGACTACATTTCCCAGACTCCCTTGCAGCTAGGCATGGCCATGTGACTGAGTTTTTAGCAAATGGAATGTGAGAGCAGGTGTGATGAGTACCACTTCTAGGTCTGGTCTATCAAAACATCTCATATGCACTCCTACATGTTCCTTTCCCTTTGGGCTAAATACACATAATGCCCAGATACCCTTGAAAGCCACATATCACAATGGCTATGTTCATGCAGCCTGAATTCCTGCAGAATTGAGTGAAGGAGTGTCACTGAGTTGACTCACTCACGAATTCAGAACTGATATGTGAACAAGAAATAAACATTTATTGCATTTGAACTGTTATGAATTTTGGGGGTTGTTTACTAGAACATTATACTTATATTACTTCATACAGCAACAAACATTTGAGCTAGAGAGACAGTCTCTAGTCCTTGCAATCTATACAGTCTATTCTCCTTATTCATGGTAATTACATTCTATAAAGTTGCTTTAAACACTAAATTAGCAAATACTGAGCTATTGCTCCTAAGAAATTCAGGGTTAGCTTCTTGTGAGTCTTTGGTCACAATAGTTTTGTCAATCGATCATAAATCATAATCTTCTTTTATGTTTCTGTTTAAAGATACTTTATTTAAATACATGATTGATTCTTTAATAATGAACTCACAGCTGACAGCACTAACTTAGACCTGAATGAAACGTAACAAGACACTTATTGTTTGCTTCATATGGCACACTCAGCCTTCTCGTGCTAACTGGGCAGCGCTTTAGCACCACACTTGGATCTTTTAAAGCAGTGAAATCACTTTTAAAAAGCACAAAAATGCAAAAAAAAAAAAAAAGGGGGGGGGGACACTAAATAGATTATGAAAAGGACATTTTATAGTATAAGAACTGAAACAAGAAGGGACAGGGGTGGACCTCAGCTGGGGATATGTGTGTGTCAAGGGACTCAAATTTTTCATCGCTTTGCAAATCATTACAAATGAATGCCAGAGCATCGTGAGTATTCACTTGGAGGTTACAAATAGGTGAATCTGAAAATAATGAGGATAGATTATCATTGTATACAACCAGAACCCTTTGACCTGATATCTTATTGGGTAAATCCTGGCTGGTAAGAAGAATTTAAATAATCTAGATTGAAGGAAGTCTTTTGCCAGTACTGGGATTGGAGCAGGGGGTATAGAGACCATCTGTGGGGCTCCCAAAGACCTGGTGGATCCATACCTGTTGTCTCTACTTGTATTGTCCATGCAAGGATGCTTTTGGGCTAAAGATGGCACTGTGGTCTGGCCATCAGGTTACAATTAATTTAAAAGTGATTGCAGGATTCCCTGGCAGGATCCAGGGTAACCATGCTCTCAGAGTCTGCTCTTTAAGAGAGGACCATATCATGGAACCATTTTTGGTTACATGAAAGCACCATATTATTTCTCACTTGAACTCTTTGTACATACTCTCTTCTGTGTGGAACTCTATGACCTCCCTCTTCTTTTTCTTTTTCCCCTCACATTGCCTGACTAATGCTGTCCACCCATTAAATCTTGGTCAGTTCTTCCAAGTTTGGATTCCAAGTTTGGATTCCAAGTTTGGATTCCAAGTTTGGATTAGGTGGCCCAGCTCTGTGCCTCCCAGTATCCTATACTTCTTTCTGTTTAGTATTCATTACATTATGTACTTTTCTCTTTCCTTGACTGGACTGTAAACTCACCAAATGCAGGAAACTTACCTACTTTATCCCACATCAAACTGCTTAAACATTCCAGAGGGTAGGCCTCAATATTGCTTTAACTCAGTTGCTTGGGGTTATAACCAATGCCCTAGTTTATTTTGCTCTTTCTTTTCTGCCATCAGCTTCATCCTAAGATGGGCTCCTGCTCTGATTACACCGTATCTGCTAAGAGCCAGCCCCAGGATACCTGCTTTCTTGTCTATGTGCAGAGAAGAAAGAAAGCACAGAACGTTTCTTTTCCAACCATCGAATGATCTTCCTGGACTCACTCTGATTTGATGATTTGAAGTCATATGCCCTCTCCTGAACTGTAGGAAGAAGAAGAAGATTATCATGATTGATTTCGATGTAGGAGCTAGATTGGGACCAGTTGAACAAGACTAAATGACTATTGTAAAGTAGCAGAAGAGTGGAATGGGTATTGGGAAGGCCAACCACAATGTCCAGGAGAGGAGGGACTCATGGCAAGAAGATACCTGAGAGAGAAAGTCCTTGATGAGCTGGGCTTCTAGACACATTATTAACACAGAGCCCCAGTCTCACACAAACTAAGAGTAGAACTGTTTCCTTCTTACTAAAGTAGGGGAACTGCAGCAAGCAAGTCTCCTTTTAGAATGAGGGCCCATGAGGGCCCATGAGGACATAGGTGTCAAGAGGAAGAGAGCATTGTGAGATGAGGTGGCAAAGTTAAGGAGGGGCCAGATCTGGCAGAACTTTGCAGCCCATTTTAAGATTTGAGAGATTAAGCATAAGCAGATCATGTTTCCCCAGCTTCCTCCGAGAAGATGATGAGGAGAGAGCCAGCCAGGCACCACTGGAGAAAAATCGCCCCTTTGCATTGAGTTATAGGAATGTTGCTCACCTATCACAAAACTTTCTTGGCGACAACTAAAAATAAAATAGGGTGGCTGCCCAAGTGTGTTTCCAGAACGATTGGCCAGACCTTTTCTTCTCTAAGAGAAGTGATTATTTAAGACTGCTCCTCAAACCAAAAGAAACAGGGTCTCCTTTTGGTGTGGTGATCCAGCAAAATACATTAATCCACTGGATAAACTTGGTATGTCTTCACAGGATCTAAGTTCACTTAGTGGTAAGTAATTTGAAATGTTTTTATAGTAAAACAAAGATGTATTATAGAGTAGTAGGATACCAGTTCTGCATGAATTTCTGAGCTTAACCACAGGCTTTAAGGAAAGTTTGGGCTTGAGTGTAGGTGTGTGTGTGGTGGTGGTGGGGTGGTGGAGGGATGGTTGGATGTGAATGTACAGAGTATCCAGGGCCCTTGCTGTCAAGCCTCTAGGGATATTCTTCCATTTTCCTCTCCTATCTGGAATACTTTAGAGAGAAATGAGAAGTAACTAATGCCTGTGTTTTGGAGCTCGGCACTAATACCACTCATAATAATGACACCATAATACCACAGATCTAGGTTAGGGAGAAGGCCCCTCCTCTCCCCCTACATTATAATAAGATCCTTCAGGGTCTTTTGGCAGGTAATGCCGTCAGATTTATCCAAGACAGGAAAACATGCATTAGAGTGAAATCTGTGCTTCAACTATTAATAGTTATCTTAAAATAAGATGGCTGCTAGAATCTGGTGAAGCTCCTATGTGATGCCATTTGAAGTTCTGGCTGTGACCCAAAGAAAAAGTAGGGGTGGGGATGGGGCACGGGCACCTCATAACCATTCTGCCTGTCTTCGCCTTAGTGCAGCAAAGGTTATGTTGGTTTGAGGTCATTGCTTTTTGTCCTTTCCTTTTCATAAGTCTCAATTCTTGGCACCCTATTTCCCCTCTCCCAGTACACTTTCTGCCCTTTGCATTTCTTCTGGACAATTGGTGCTAAGTTTTTGATCTTTGTGATTTTTCTCTGAGTGCCCACTCAGGTCAGGAGAGAAACGTCTACTTGGTTACTCAATGAGTTTTTGTCCCCAAAGGTAAAAGGATTTGGAATTCTTTTTCTTTTTTATGAAGAGCTTTCTCTGTTCTACCATGGTAGTTCTTGAATGGTCAAGCCCTGGGGGTGATTAACCTCTTGGTATCTGTGAGTGTTTGAAATTTCCTGTGTGTGCCTCCTCAGCAGCAGGCTCCCCTGGAATGTGTGCTTGAAGTTCTGCAGGGTGGCCTCTCTCCCACAAAGTGGGACCTGTTCTACGAGGGCCGGAGAGGAAGGAAACGTCAAACAGGTGGAGTTATGAGAACAACATGGAGGAAACAGTCAAAATGTCACTCTATAACTAATTCAAGTGTAATAGAAATTTAATAATGTACAGTGACCCATTTTGCATTTACATACCATCTTTCATCTGACGATGGAAACTATTAATCGTTTCAGTCCTATGGTCTGGTTTAGGCAAGCAGTCCCGTCTGTGTTTTGTTTTGTTTCTTTCCAAGGCAAAGAAAAGGGTAACTGACTTACTCCCGTTCACACAATAGCTCCTCAGATTGAGAGAAGTTGGTGTTGGTGTTATTTTCAGGCCCCAGGGGACAGGAGTAGGGGTTGGGAAACAAAGATGGCTTTGCTCTGGCCAAATGGTCACCCAGTGAAATCCTTTCCTGATGGGCCAGCTCTTTCAGGTGAGCACACCAATCGAATTTTAAAAATATGAACACAAAACAAGACCAGTATGGCCTGTGCTTTTCCTACATTTCCGGTGAAAGGCAAGGGAGTGGCATGGCCTTTGGCCTCTGGGATGTCTCACTGGTTGGTGGTTTAGGAATTTGCCTGATTTATTTCATGAATGCTGCTGAACAATCTTTAGGGGTCTAAGGCAGGTCTTTGAAAGTAATGATGTCAGAGTTTGGTGATAGCATGAAAATATTAGCAATATTGGGAAGACACAGTGGGGCATGTTTTATTTTGGAATCCAATCTGTCTAATTCCTAATCCCAATTAAACTATGTCTGAAAATGCCTGAGAATGCTAAATTTAGATCACTACGGATCTCACTTGATAAGATTTATGGAGATCATTTGATTGCTCTGTGTCTGTTTATTTATTTATAATTTACATCTCATTTATTTTTGTAAGAGATTTTAGGGGTCCTGCAACAAATATTTGAAATGAAAATCAAAGATCAAACACAATTGAAAAATGGAGGGAAAATAGACTTCAAATCCCTGTGATCAAATAGTGCTTTTAACTCTGAACCAAAAGGCCCATGTAGAGACAAGGGAAACAGCAAGTTACGTGATGCATCTGTCTGATAGGAACGTGACAGATGTTCAGATGTGAGGACTTTATCTAGCACTATATTGATTTCTGAAGTAAATGTATGTCATAGATCTGATACAAGACACTTCGAAAAGCATGATGACTGTATTTTTAGTAGCACTTTTGCAGCAGAGGCAGCTGTGTATGTTTGGGTGGGGGACAATTGTGACATTTCATCAGCTACTCCTAGGAATTCCCTTCTGTGTTCCCTCTCCCTTTGAGAACAGGGGCGTTTGGGGGGGTTGGATTCAGGCAGGTCTCTGTATTACAGTTTTGAGTTGCAGGCAGCAAAAACTGCTTCTCGCCAACCCAACAGAAGAGGATGTCTTTCAGAGGGCACAGCGGTAGGACCAGTCCTGGTTACCTCCCAGCGTCTAGGCAGCAGGTCGTGATGGACAAGTTTGGGGGCTCAGCAGCTGGATGGACAACATGTAGCTCCTTCTGGCATTCCGTGCTTGGGACAAAAATCCCAGAAGAGGGTCCAAAAGGCAAAGTGTGGGTCCCGTGGCAGCACCTTGTTAGGGAACGACAAGGAATCTTGACAGCCTCACCAAAACTGCACGCAGTGAGGGCAGAGGACAGTTGCCTAGGGAAACTTGCAATGCCATTACCCAGCGGGGTACTCTAACTCTGCCCCACACCGGATTTGCTGAAGGAAACTTCCTGATTCAAAAATAAGGCTGCTTTTTACTATTTTCCATTATCTGCACTTCTCCTTGCCATACTTTTATGCTTAATTGACCCATTGATTGTCCAGTGACCTAACTGAAAGCCAGCAGAGTTTGAATTTTCTATCTTTGAGAAAGGGGCCTACTGGACAGTTTTCCGGGTTGCCATTACCAAGTACCACAAACTGGGTGGCTTAAAGCAATGGAAATTTATTCTCTTACAGTTCTGGAGGCCAGAAGTCTGAAATCAAGTTGTCAACAGGGCTGTGCTCCCTTGGAAAGCTCTAGGGGAGAACCCTTCCTGCCTTTTCCTAGCTTCTGGTGGTGGCCGGCAACCCTTGGCATTCCTCGATGTAGAGGAAATACTTTTCCGTGATGTGATCACGGCCTGCAACCTGCTTTACCTGCCAGATAGATCCAGGGTAGATCAGAGACTGCTTCTCCTATATCCCCCCAAATACTGTCTGCTTGACCTCTCTCCCCTATACCCCACAGCTTTTTGTGCTGGCTCCTGGAACAGGCCATTGCTCCTCTCTGAGCAAGCATGATAGGCATGGGGGGCAGGTCATGCCCCAGTACCCCATTCATCCTGCTCTCTCTCTATGCCTGCTTAGCACCTGCCCCATGGTACAGAGGATATCCACAGAGTCTTGCTGTTGCCTGGGACATACCTTATACGTAAATTTCCTTAGTAAACTTCTAATGTAATGATAGAGGTGTCAGCCTCTTCCTCTGGTCTTTTGGCCCCAGGACAGCTTCCCAACACTTGACTTTCTCCTATATCACTCTGATCTCTGCCCCCTTGTCACATGATCTTCCCCAAGTGTCTGGATTGACATGGTATTTCCTTTCGTGTGTTTCCTCTTCTTTAAGGAGATCAGTGTCTGGGTTTAGGGTTCTCTCTAATTTAGTATGACCTCTTCTGTGTCATACTATGTTCTGAATGTTTGTGTCTCTCCCAAATTCATATGTTAAAATTCTATCCTCACATGTGATAGTATTGGTAGGTAGGGCTTTTGGGCGATGACTAGGTAAAGAGAGTGGAGCCCTCATGAATCGGATTCATGCCCTTATAAATAGGCTGACCAGACATACTGTTTTAAATGGAACAGAAAACAATTGTACTGTCCCATCTCAAATGGTATGGATGGTCAGCTTAGTCTCACCGGGCTAAATTCAAGGTATCAGTAGGCTGAACATCCATACCATTTGGAACAAGGCATCACCATTGTTTTCTGTCCCATTCAAAATGGTACATCTGGTCACCCTACTTATAAAGGAGACCCAAAGAGCTCCCTCGCCTCTTACACTATGTGAAGACACTAGCTACGAACTAGGAAGAGGGCCCTCACCTGACTATACTGGCTCCCTGGCTTCCAGCCTCCAGCACTGTGAGAATTAAATTTCTATTATTTCTAAGCTACCCAGTCTATTTTTGTTATAGTACCCTGAATAGTCTAAGACAGAAAAACAGTAAAAACTCATTTTAATTTATATTTTAATTTCATCTGCAATGATCCTATTTCCAAATAAAGTCATATTCACAGATTTCGGATAGACATGCCCTTTGGAGGGACATTATTCAACCCAGTACAGGTAGAGAGTGGACTTTGGTCTTCTGGTGGTTGATGAAGTCAACTTCAGGTTAAAAAAAAAAGGGGGGGGGTGCTGGTGGTGGTTAGACCTGAAATCCATTGAGAAGGAAGCTTCTTGCAATGAGATTTCACAGGGACTTCCGTTTTCTGACCAAATATCTTTTAAAAATGCTTGGATTTTATAAATGGGGAAAACAAACAGGTATTATAAAGTTCTTGCCTTGACAGAAACAAAGAAATTTTTTCCCCTCTGGATGAGTCCGTGGTTTGGAGCAGGGGCATCCTTAGACCTTAATACTTTCCTTTATCTCAGTGTGTTGGCCCCTTCGCTTCAGGCCTACTTTGTGTCTGTTTGGTCCCTTCTCATCTTCCCTACCTCAAATTCAGAATTTCAGTTACTTGAAGAAAACAAGGGGTCTGGTCTCTAAGGGAAATTCAGAAAGAGAACAGGAACTCGAACCATGATGTGTTTTGTCCCTCTCAGCTTTTATGCTCTTTCTGGGCTAAGTCACAGAGATGGGGTTCCCATAGTGACCCACTGGCATGGCCATAGAGACTTTGCTGGTTGTCAAGTCAGCTATTTTTCTCTAATCTCATATAACACAGCAGTCATATGGAGAAGTGCAATTGGGCTTGACTTTAACATGTCTTTTTATTTTTCCTGATGCAGGTCTGGCAGGCAGAATTAGGGGTGGAGTTTTGAGCAGTGATGCTAGAATGGTGGACAGGGGCCAGATGACCAGGGTCACTGAAAACCATGCTAAAAGTGGACTTTATCTGGGAGAGTTCTTTTTTCTCAATTTGTGATGGCAGACCACCTACCTGAGAATCCCCTGTGGCAATGTGTGAAAATGTAGATTCCTAAGCTCCACCCAGATTTCTTAAACCATGATCCGGGGAGTGGCTCAAGTTCACATTTGTTTTTTTTTAAACACCCCAGGGTATTCTTGTGCAAAGTAAAGTTTGAGAACTCGGGCTATAGATAATGTGGAACCTGGCAGGTGGTGAGCAGACTCGTTTTAGCAAGGGTCTTTTGATATTGTAAGAAGAGAATGAAGTTGTTTAATAATCCAGCATTTTATGAAACACTTACATACTGTGCTTACTATGTGCCATGCACTATTTTAGTTGCTTTAGAAATGTTAACTCATTAATTCTCATAACAATCCCTGAAATAAGTTCTGTTATCATCTTCACATTCTGGAGGAGAAAACTGAGGCACAGAAACTTGCCCAAGGTCATATAGAGGTTCGACTTCAAAGCACATGTCCTCAATTTCTGTGCTCTGCGGAGACGCCAGTGTGTGGCGACGTTTTGGAGGGGGGACTTGAGGAAGAAAAAATTAAGTACTGCCGAGAGGCTAATGGAATCATTAGCCAGAACCTTGTACTTTGTTTTATGTGCTTATCTTACCAGTCCCTCCCTTATTTGTTGTGAGCTCTTTAAAGGTGGGGATACTGAAATGACTGACAGCTTCCAAAATGTAGCACAGGTCCGATTGTGCAGGCACCAGACTCAAAACTGGGGACCTGAAGCCCTAGAACCAGCTTTGTCAAAAACCTGCTGCCAGTGGGTTGCTGAACCTCAGTTTCTTCATCGGTAAAACGAGGGTGCCGGATATGTGATGTTTCTACACATGGGGCAGGCTGCAGGGCTGCACGACTCCAGGGCTGCCGTTCACTTGATGCTCTCAAAGCTAATGTGAGCAATGGTACCTGGGATTGGACAAGGTGGAGTCACTGAAGAGAGGATGATAGATGTACCTGCTGGGGATTAAATGAGTTAATGTAGGTAAAATGTTTAGATCATGCCAGGGATATGCAAGTGTTAGTCATTATTCTTACTATTTTAAAATTTCTTGCAGCTTGAACAGCCTGTGTCTGAGATCCTTTAAGTGATTTCCAGCCCCCACCAGAATTAGAGAGAGTGGACTTGAACTTGAACAAAAATAATTTCTAGGCAGACGATCTTCTCTCCTAACGGGTTTGTTCCTCCAACCCAGTTATCTGGATTCATTCCTTTGGCTCCCTTTCTAGCATCTTCTGCCCTAGAAATTTCCACCTCCAGGTAAGTGAGTAAAGCGTGGGCTTTGGCAGAGGCTGACGCGACCAGCTCCTTCTCCGCCCGGTTGGCCCGGTCTCTGCAGCTGATCACAGTCGTCTGTGGGCAATAATAAATCTCCCAGTGAAAGCTGCCTTTGCCTAATGTGCAGCACTTGCTGCTGGGCTGTCTGTATGCTGTCGCAAGAGGCCTGAGAAACAATCGGTGTCCTAAACTACTGCCATGTACTGATTTTATAAAGAAATCTAGACTAAAGGAAGTGCTGTCTGCTGCTCCTAAACAATGTTAATCAGGCAAAGACACTTTCCTGAGGACATTTCCTCAGAATGTGTAGTCTCAAATTTGGAAATGGTATATTCTGTAGAATTTCAAGAAATTCAGTTTCTTATTTTTTCATTCATGCACAAATCCATTTATTCATTCATTCAAGCAGCTTTTATTAAGTGTTTATTGACTACATGCCAAGCACACATTACATGGCAATTACCCCATGTGCTATTTATATAGACTTGAGGTCAGAAGACTGGTTGTAAAATCCTCTACAACCCGCTAACTTTGCCAACTCTGTGCGCCTCAGTTTTCTATTCTATCTCAGAGGGACATTGTGAGGAGATGTCCACATTAGGAGTATAAGGAATGTGCTATTAGGGCGAGCCTTAACTGTATAATAAACCACACACTTTGATGACTTCTCTCAGGACAGGCAAATGGTTGTCTATGTTGTTATAGTGGGAAAGCAGCCTTTAGGCCACTTGCCTTATCTTTGGGCATGAATTAGACCTTTAAAGCTTTTTGAAGATTTAGGTGTGCCCCACTCCCCATATAATATTCCTCTGAGGTCATGTGACTTCCAAAACTTTTCTCCAACCATTCATTGCTTTCTCATTTTTTCTGTCTCAACCATTATTTCCATATATCCCATCACTGTAATAAACCTGCTGGTCTGCAGGAAAAATCCTCCTTCCCACCTCCATGGTGATGGACTCCTAGAGAAGCCAACATGAAAGGAAAGAGGCAAGGAAGGACAGGTAATATAACATCTCCTGTTAGTCCTATGTGATTCCTGTTGCACACGGGCTTAGGTAATTTGGGCAAAATTCTAGCCAGTTAGTGGCAGAAGAGAAGGCTGAGGTGAGTGGTCTGTCTCGGTCCTATTTACCAAGTCAGAGCTGAGCGGCATGAGGAAGGTTAGAGTCCCTCTTGGGCTGCTCTGCCCCTGAGTCATAGCCTAGGTTAGTTCACACAGTTTTGAGTTTGGTAAGATACCATCTGACAAAAGTCCCATTCCCAAGCCCCGAGGCAGGTCTAGGAGTCCCAGAAGGCACTACCTGCTCTTCGTTTTCCTCCTGAAAATCCCTTTAATTTCTGGCCCATCCTGCTCATTCCCTAAATCCTCAGATTTTTTGATTGAAGCATAAGACAGGTCAGTTTCCTAGGCCACTATGGACCTGACCGCTCTCTAGATCTGTCCTGTGTAGTATGGTGGCCACTAGCCCATATGGGTATTGAGCACTAGAAACCTGGCTAGTTCATACTGACGTGGACTATAAATATACAATAATCACTAGAGCCTGAAGACTTAACACATACATGTGAATGATCTCATTGACAATTGTTAAATATTGATTACATATTGAAATAATAGCATTTTGAATATATTGAGTTAGATAAGGTTTATTTCAAAATCGAAATTAATTCTACCTGTTTTTTGTTTCTTTTTGTTTGATTGATTTGCTTTTTTAATATGGCTGCTAGAAAATTAACAGTTGCCTGGTGGCTTACATCACATTTCTATTACTGAGTGCTGGTCTTGGTCCAAGGCTCTTTCTTATCTGAAGAGTTTTTGAACCCAGATCAAGGAATTTGGCCACAAGAGACAAGGTGTAGACTTACTTCAACTGGGCCATCTTTCATTTGCTATTAGCTCCAGCCACTTTCAATGTGGGACAACATTATGAATTCAACTACACTTCTTATTGGACTTGTTTAAAAACTCAAAAATCCTACTAATTATTTGGATTTTAGTATCCTATTTTGAAAAATACTCTTTCTAATTGTTATGGATTGAACTGTGTCCCCTCAAAACTCATAGATTGAAGTCCTAACTCCTAGTGCCTCGGAATGTGACTGTATATGGAGTTCAGGCCTTTGAAGAGGTAACTAAATTAAAGTGAGGCTGTTAGGGTGGGTCTTAATCCAATCTGACAGATGTCCTTAATAAGAAAGTTGGACACAAAAAGAGATACCAGAGATGTTCATGCACAGAAGAAAGGCTAGTGTGGACATAGAGAGACTTCTACAAGCCAAGGGGAGAGGCCTTAGGAGAAACTGTATCTGCCAACACCTTGATTTTGGACTTCCAGCTTCCAGAAGTATAAGAAATTTAATGTATGTCGTTTAATATACTCAGTCTGTGATATTTTGTTACGGCGGCCTAAGAAAACTAATACACTAACCTATTTCTTGGTAACACTGAAAAAAGCTTAGTGAGACGAGAAAAAATTTCTCCGAGGTCAGATATCTGGCTCTCTGCAACAATCTGTGGGAACCTCAAAGAGAGCTGTGAACATTTCTCTCTCATGTTTTCTCTGCTGGAGATCAGTGTCTATTTTTTAGTCCCTGTGTCCATATTGTTTGCTTCTGTCTCCTCTTCTTTTAATGGTCTTCTTTGTTCTCTGACAGATGATGAAGATTTAAGAAGCAGTAGCATCAGAGAACTGGCATTTTGAAGATTTGAAGGAAGATCTGACCTTAAAGTTTTATATCTAGGTCTATGTAAACACACAAAATCCTTTATTCCCTTTCTAAACTTCCTTCAATAAACTCATTTGAATGACAGATAAAGTCACATCTTTTAAAATATTCATGAGACTCTGAACATGTTTATTGGTAGAAAGAATTTCCTATACTGGAAGACTTATTTCTACTAGACTATGGGGTTAACCAACAGTTCTGAAAGAAGGATGCCGGGCCAAATGACCAGTAGGGTTTTCTTTTAGCTCTAAGATTAACAAGTCTGTCACCCCCTGGTGCCAGGGTTTCATCCAGTCTGGATGGGAGATATTTCTAGGATGGTGAGAACACTCAGACCAGGTGCATCTCGGCACTGATGTCCTCCAGTGGAAGCTTTATCTTTGTAGACATTTGCCCTCTAGAAACAGAGTTCACGTCAATCCCTTTGCCGAGCAGTCAACAAACTGTCTTTTTAACTAGGTCAGTAGAATAGACATAAAAGCCTTTAAGTAACAACAAGTGTCCTTAGAGAGACTTTTTGAACTTTTGGAACATGAGTCTATAAACTGGCTTGGACCCAAAATTCAGTGAAGGAAGAAAAGACTATTATAGACTCAGGTATTATCTTCTTGTTGTTCCCTAGCACAGCTGTTTGGGAAATGTTAACACCACATCTGACATTATTCTAGAAACTTTATCTTGAAGAACATAATAGAATACTAGACAGATTTGCCTTTTCTTTTTTTGGTCACAGAATAAGAATTTCAGGGACATTTGTACTTTCAATGGGATCATCCTGGTGATGGTCTTACCATGTTTTGAAACTTAAATCATGTCACATCTAATAAATTGATAGCCAAGTGTAGTTATAGCCATGAGTTGGTGCCAATAGCTATTTAGGTCTTCTTCTTCCTCTTCTTGTTTTTCCTCATTATCATGATAAATAGAATATTCTAAAAATATTTTAACCAAGAGAATTCCACCAAGTATCAATAGAAGCCCATCTGAAACGTAATATATATTTAGTGGTGAAATGATAAGTGGTAATCTGCTTTCTTAAATTTCTTTCTGGGCCTAATTTTCTGCCCAAATGCCATATTTTCCAGGCTCAGTGAAATAGATTTTGAAGGAGGGGGTGGAGAGAGGGAGTAAGAGAGCTGTAAGAGGTAGAATAAAAATTACAGCAAAACAATGATTAGAGTATAATGAAATTCAGTGTAGCCTCTTGGGATCTACACCTGTACGGATGAGAGAGAGAGAGAGTGGCCTAGCATGAACTCTTCACCATGTTCTTATTCACATCAGTATTCCAAGTGAAGGAGCCAGTTGTCAACACGACTTACATAAATCAAGGTAGTGTCTGAACTATGATCATGTGACTCATATCCATTACCTGAAAACGCTGCCTTAGCAGTTCTGATGTGTGTGTGTGTGTGTGTGTGTGTGTGTGTGTGTGTGTTCATTGGTTACTTTATAAACTAATTATGGGGAGTTTTGTGCTAATCTGGAAATCAAACTATAGTTTATAACATTATTTGCAAAGTCTAAGTAACAATTTAAAAAAGCACTTTTGAAACTTAGCAGGGTTGTGAGTTGGGGACAGGCTGTTCCACTTGGCGAGAAGGGAGGGTCAGCTTCCTATGGGACACTGTAGCAACACTCCAAGCACTCCCCAGGCATGCCATTTCTTTGAAAAACAAGAGTTGAAATTCTCAGAGATCTGAGTTAGGCCCAGCATACATAGGGAACTCTTGATATTTGCAGACTCAATTCACCTTTTCACAAAGGAAATGGGTATGTGCTAACTGCATGTCTCCTCTTATTCCCAGCCTACGTTTTCTTTTTCTTCTGCCTTTCCCAGGTTATATTAAGCTTAATTATAGGTATTGTAGGTGTCCTAGAGTCTGCAGGAAAAATAGGCTTTCCGATTGACCCAGACAATGCTGAGTGCATTAAGACAATGAGGAAGGAAGTGAGGGAAGGAGGGAGTGTGAGGGCAAGCCAATCATTGGTAGACAAGAAGTATATACAGCCATATACTGTATGATATTTCATTGGAAATTCATCATTTAATTGGAAAGCAGCAGAGGGCATAGGAGAATCCAACATAGGAAGGTCTCTTGTTCTGA
The DNA here is from genome assembly GCA_004026885.1 of Lyroderma lyra. Taxonomy (NCBI): domain Eukaryota; kingdom Metazoa; phylum Chordata; class Mammalia; order Chiroptera; family Megadermatidae; genus Lyroderma; species Lyroderma lyra. The sequence continues at coordinate 9,030 of PVJL010014432.1, read as the reverse complement.
GTGGGGTCAGCAGGTGTTGCTTTTGTTCACCTTACACTCTGATGACAGCACACTCAGCTCTGGTGGTCCCCCATTTGAAGATAACCAGAATTCGTATTACAAAATTAGATTCGAAAAATTTTTGTATTGAAAAGTTCTTAAGATGGGAACCATTTCAATACTCTTAAATGTTTTGTTCCTCAGGATATTTTTTTTTTCTGTTGAATGGGTCAGATTTAAAGGTAAAATAAAAGATCCATTGCTAACTAAGGATTGGTGGTAGATGATGATCAGGCATCATTAATTTAAACTGGTGAGGACACAGGGCTTGTCCATAGACATCCATTGCACACAAGCTTTTCTAGAAGTGCACCAGGTTGCCTCACCTGGCAGGTTACTCCCCTGTCTGTGATTGAGTGAAGCAGCCTATCCTGGAAGAAGTGACAAAAAATGTGTTTTATACTACTTGGTTTGCTTTTGCCTGAATTCCTTTTGTAAATTTTTTATTGTGAAATAAATACATATTTGCACACACGTTGCAAAAATGCCACAAAGAACTTTTCCCCCACGAATCTGAATACTTCTGTGTAATTCCTACAAACAAAAGAATTTTGCTTACAAAATTATAATGCAATCATCAAAATAAGTAGATGAGCATTGATACATTACTACCATCTATTCCTCAGCTGCCATTCAAGTTTTGACAATTTATCAAATAATGTTTATTAAGTGATCCAATTTAGAATCACCTGTTGCATTTAGTTGTCATATCTCTTTAGTTTTCTTCACTCACAATAGGTCCTCAATCTTTCCTTGACTTACATAAGTTTGATACTTTTGAATGTTCCATGCAGAATATTTTGTACAATGTCCCTCAATGTGCATTTGTCTGATATCTCCTCCTGATTATATGCAATTTATACATTTTTGGCAAGTATACCACAGAAATGATTCTATATTCTTATTGCATTCAATTAGGTTGTACATGATTTCAGTTTAACCCCACTGTTGGTGCTGTTTGTTTTAATCCCTCAGTTAAGGTGGTATCTATCAGGATTTTTCATCATGAAAGTCTTTTGTTCTCTTTGTAATTACTAACAATATTGCGTGAAGTTACCCTGAAATGGCAAATTTCTCATTTAAAAAAAAAGTAGTGGTTTTAACATCTACTGAGGTTTTTTGGCTGAATTATTACTGTGATAGTTGCTAGATAGTGATTTTTATAAATCTATAATGTCTTCATTTATTAGTTGGCACTTTTCTATAAGGAGAAGCTTTCATTTCTTTCCATTTATTTATTTTTTGTATCAGTATGGACTTACAGATTCCTATCTTACTCAGTACTTATAACCCACTACTATCATTATTTATTTTGATAAATAAATTGTCCCAGATTTCACCAGGGAGAGTGCTTCCAAGCTGACTTCTGATTGTTTGACATTTCCCCATCATTCTTTGAGAATGTTCAATTTTTTTTTTATTTTTTTTATTTTTATTATTTTTTTTTTTTTTTGAGAGTGTTCAATTTTTGAATGATAGCTCTGCTGGGCCCAAGGGAAAGAGAACTCTTCAGACTTTGAAGACCTAAATTGCAGTTTTCTTGGCTTCTTTCATTCCTAGTTGGGTATCTTTGGGAGAGTGGCTCTTGTACTTTAAGGCTTAAAGTGGGGACACTTAGTCTTTCTTACCATCTGGAGCAGTTGCTATGAAATTCAAGCTAAAGCGGGGAGATTATAGTATAGGCTGACTTCCATTCCTAGAGATGTTACACAATCATTCTGTGCATTGATGTTTCATGGTGGCCTAATGAGTTGCAGAAAAGTCTGCCTGTTTTGTTTGTAGCCTGTAGAAGTTACATGTTTCAGTTAAATAAATACAGTAGACTCTCAGCTAACCGGCATCCATGGGGATTGGTAGATGCCGGATAAATATAAGTAGATTCTCCATTAACCATAACTCAAGCAACTGGCAAAATCTAAAGCAACTGGCAAAAAAAAAATGGCTTGAGAGTGCCGGTTGCTTGAATTCTGGTTAATGGAGCATCTACTGCATAAGTTTGGGTGGTTTTTTAATTCTTCCAGGTGTTCGATGCCCATGTAGGATGGAGAGGTCGACAAGGGTGCCCTAGCCTGGGTGGGACAGAGGTCAGTACCGCAGGGTCATTCCTGGGAGGACGAGCCTTAACTACTCTGTGATGCCTGCCTTATCTTCCATCCCCAGCAATGCCCTATCTCAGCTGGCTTTGCACCATACAAACAGATGGAAATGGGTGTGGCTGGGCACATGACTTCTACTCCTGTCAAGTAAGCTGTTTGGAGGCCGGAATTCAGGACCAGGAATGCCCTCCATGGCTGCCCAGGGTGCAGGTGGAGGTGAGAGTGGCATTTGCAATCTCGCCCCAGCCTGGTTTTCAAATCTTGGAGGACATTGTGGGTATAGAAGTACCTGGCTCAATGTCTGACCTAGAATGGACACTTAAAACCTAGTCCCCTGCTATCTTCCTCACCCACACTCAGCCCTCGAGCTGCATGCCCTTTGCTAGGTGCTTCACACACTGACACCCCATTTTGACTACCTTCCCTTCTACACTGCTCTCATGTGAAGGTGTCTCATGCTTCCCAATCCACAGAGTAAAAGGCACTCTGAAAACTGACTGAATTAAATCTGTACAAAAGGAAGCATGATAATAGTCTTGTAAATCACACAAACTTTAATATTCATAAAAATGTCATTGAACTTGCAGACAATCTATGGTTAGATTTTCCTGGATCTATAGGAGGATTACTGAGCACACTGTAATAAATCTAAAATCAAAGAAGTTACTCATAGGCAATTACTTTCAAAAGCAAAAATTATAAAAGAACCATGAAAAAAAATGTTAAAACAAAAATGACATCTGATGCGGAATGAGCATGCATTTTAAGATGTTTAAAATGACATGGAGTAATGTCCTGAAACCAGGAGGGTTGAGGCCTTAGAAGGGACCTAAGCCATCCAGACCGGTGAGGTAGTGAGCCCCTGTTCTAGGGAGGGGGAGGCTGGACAGCCAGAGTTTTGTGAAGAACTAAGCGCCTGCCTGTTCTGGATGGTAGAATGGGAATGGGCCCCTAATTAGTTCGTGACCCCGGGCAGGTTGTGCCCCTTGCTGCACCTCAAGGTCCTCAACAAAACCAAAATAATAGTAATAATAATAAACCAAAATGCAAAAACCCTTTAAGCTCTCTTATTCCTCTAAAAACTGAAGATGTTGGACTACATGATCTTTCTCTATCCTCGAAACTCTAAAAGTCTATGTACCATCCCCTAAGCTTGGATTCCAGGAACTATTTATTTTGAGCATCGGTTTCTGCAAAGCCCATAATCAAGGATTCAACCCTCTCGCTGCCGCTGTCTCCTCCGGAGAGGAAGTAGGCCAGTCGGGTTTTGTGAGCTGGCATTCTCCTGCCTTGAAACATAATCGAGGCCCCGCTCCAGGGACTGAGTAGAGAGAAAGAGAGGCTCTCTTCGTAATCCATTAGTATACTGTCTTGTAGTTCTTGCCTTTAAGAATGATATCAAAGGGAGGAAATCATGGAGAAAAGACACTTTGTAAAGTGGAGTATTTGTTTTCTGTGGTTGCCATAAGAAATGACTGCAAACCAGGTGGCTTAGAAACAACAGTAATGTCCTTTCTCACAGTTCTGGAGGCCAGAAGTCTGAACTCAAGAGGCCGGCAAGGCTGCAGCCCCCCTCCAAAACCTAGAGAAGCTCCCCTGCCCCCTTCAGCTTCGGGCGCCTCCTGATGCGCTTTGGTTGATGGCCGCAGTGGTCCCATTGCTGTCTCTGTCTTCTCTTCATCTCCATGACAGCATTTGGGTCCTCCAGGATGACCTCATCTGGAGGTACTTACTTAAGCCCACCTGTAAAGAACTTTTTTCCCCAAAATAAGGTCACATTCACAGTTTCTGGGAGTTAGGATATGGATATCTTTTGAGGGGCTACCATTGACCCCATTGCAGGCAGCATGACTGATGGGCTACTGGCTCTTAGCTGAGCTCTAGGATTGTTGTAAACAGGGAGGGTCCTGTTAACAGTGTCATGGAGTGTGCGCATGGGCTACTGGCTCTTAGCTGAGCTCTAGGATTGTTGTAAACAGGGAGGGTCCTGTTAACAGTGTTATGGAGTGTGCGCGTGGCCCCTGCTGACATTGGCTGGTGCTGCCATCAGCAGCCCTCCAGGTTAGTGAGGGCCATTCTGAACACCCACATTTCTTCCTTTGCAAAATGCTCTGCTGCAGTCACAAACAACTCCAAAATCTTGATGGCTCACACACCAATCACTTTTTCTTGCACTTGACTGAGGTCTATGACAGGGAGAGCACAGGAGCACTCCGGGTCACCTTCATCCTGGGACCAGGCTGATGGATTGGTACATCTGGAATATGCCCAGTCCTGTGCAACAGGGAAAAAAGAGTGCATGATAAACCTCTGGCTGGCTCTTGAATCTTCCTCCTGGAGTGACAGATGTTGTTTTTGTTCTTCTCACTGGCCAGGGCTAATCACGTGGCCAAGTTTGATGTTAATGAGGAAGAGACATATCACCTTTTCCTGGGAAGAGGAAGTGACTATTTATGAACCACAGTGAAGCAGGTGACAGGTGCCATAGGAAGAGCCCCCCCGTGGAGAGCCTACACCACTTTCTCTATCGCTTCCCGCACAGAGAAGATGATCGCTGCTCATCCAGGCTCTCTCCAAACCCTTAGCACTCACTTCTCAAAGAGCCATGTTGTCTGCATGTTCTGATGACATCCTTCTCTTTACTTGGTACCCCCATCCAGGCCCCCCATCCCCCTCACTCCTCACCTCCCAGGAAAAAGAACAGTTACAGTGTCTGAAAGAGCTGCTGTTGGAGCTGTGCGTAACACACATAACCTGCACTGGGTGTTTAAAGCATGGTTCTTTTCACAGCAGCCATAGGACACTGCTCCTCCCTCTGACAGCAGAGACTCTGAGAAATAGTCAAGGGCTTGGCCCTCATTCCATCTGTGAATCCCAAAAGTCTTCAACAATTAAGGCCTTAGAGAAGCACAGTGCAGCTTCCATGAATCTAGGGGTCCACAGATGGACTGCCAGTGTCTGCAAGGTACGTAAACTGTAAGTACAATTGTGTGAGGGTATATGTCCAGTGCATGTGTATTTTCTGGGACCTGGAACCGTACCTTACATCTGATTCTCAAAGAATCTGTGAACCCAAGAAGAGTAAGGACCACGGAGTCCAATCCAATCCCTCTTATATGGGTAATAATAAAAAAATTGAGGTTTGGTTCCTTGCACCAAGTGGACTGACTCTGTTTAATATATTAGCTGATTACTTCATCAAAAGCTTTTTTCTCCAAACCTTGATTTTCTTGCAATGAATTAACTTCTCCACTATTATAACCTACTCTGGGAGAAAGGAAGACTCTTTGGAAAGGTCCATTGACTTTTAAAGCCACAAGGGTATCATTTGGTACCTTCCTGCCCCAGCAATTGTTACCCTTTGCGTGCCTGCAGAGCTACCTCCAGCCTGGCCTTTCCGTGGGGATTTATTACATTTCTAACAGGGAAGTATGAAGACTCACAGTGCTGGCTTACTGGAAGGGCTTGCTTTGGGGATGTCACAGCCAGGGCTGCTTCTTTCTGATAAGGGAATTTATATCCCATGAAGCAGAACAGGGAATGGCTATGGCAGGTGATGGTAACAGGGTGGTATGGATACTACACGTCTACATGTGTTTTAACAGCACAGGTCTATTTATGTTCCTCCTCCTCGATAAAGCTGGCTGGAGGTGAGCAGTATTTCCCTTTTACAGATAAGGAAACAGTGGGTCAGTATTTTATTAGCCTCTGGAGGAGAGATTTTTAACAGGGTCCTTGGATGGGACTTCAGCGGTCTGTGAACACCTGAAATGATCTGCAAAGACAAGATTATATTGTATGTGCATTTTGGGGAGAGGCGAGAAGAAAGAGAATGTGCTCTTCATCAAATTCTACCTAGTTCTGTGACAGTTTCAATTCTTGTAAAATAACTGGCAGATTAGCCCAATCTTGACATTCAGCCCTTTTTTGATGAGTTCTTTTTTGTTTATTTTTTTAACTTGCACTAATGTTGGTTTATAACATTATTTAAGTTTCAGGCCTGCGATGTATTTTGACTTCTGTCTGCCCTATATGGTGCTCATCACCAAAAGTCTAGTTTCCATCCGTCACCACGCTCTTGGCCCACATGAACCCCTTTTGCCCTCCCTCCACCCAGTTCTCTCCTTTCTCCCGTGGCTTCTGACCTCCACAACAGTAGGCAAATCAGAAAGCAACAGCTGTCCTGGAGCAGTCGCATTTACATATTTCCCCATCCTGTCTCTGTTCTGGAAAGTTAAAATCTTACTTTTACTCCTGATAGTCCCACATGTGTCAGAGTCCCAGTACGATAAAGCAGAAAAACACCTTTAAAATGATCAGGATCTGTGGACGGGAAGACTGAGGCCTAAAATGTTTATCACATTCACCAAACAAATTGGTGATGAAGTCGGCGTTCATTCCTTTTTGAGAAATCAATTCTAATCTCAGTTGGAACACTCTTGCCAATATTTCTTTACAAATAATAATTTGGTATGACTCATTTTTCTTGACATTATGCAAATGAGGGAAATAAGACTGAGTAGCTTTCTGTCCAGAGAGCAGGAAATGAAGCCGGTCTGGGTCACATGTTCCCTTGGGACACATTGTAGTATCAGAAATGGGTTCTGGAAGAAGCAGGCCTTTGTTGGTTTCTGGTTCATGAGTGAGCCTCCTCTTGGCCATGGCTGGAGGGGTGGCTCCCAGCCCACATTCCCCTGGAGAGGATCGCTCCAGGATTCCCATTAGGTTCTGCCACCTCTTGCGCTGCCATCAGAAGCTCCTTCCCTCCCCAGCCTGGCTTCCCACTGAGGGAAATGGTGAGTTTTCCAGATTAGATGATCTGAGCCAATCCGTCCCTCCCATATAACAGAACCACAGTCAAAAGGTATCTTACATGTGGAGCCTGGAGAAGCACTGAACTGATGCTGTTAGTTTGTTGCAATTTATTTTTAAATGACTATTTGACTCATAGGTGGACTTCATCATGCCTGGAGGGTCCCTGGACTTCTGTAACCCTCATGAAAGGTAAAGACCAGTGTTTATCTCACTAATGAAGGGTCAGTCACAGAAACTGTCCATGTCCCAGTTTCTTCCAAAGGGACAGAACAGTGTTTCTTCAGAGGTGGGCTTGACCACGTCCCATTTTAAATCGGACAGAAAACGACGGTACTGTCCCATTTCAAACGGTATGTATGGTCATCCTACTGACACCTTGAATTTAGCCCAGTGAGACTAGGCTGACCATAGGTACCATTTGAAACAAGACAGTACTGTTGTTTTCTGTCCCATTTAAAACAGTACTTCTGGTCAGCCTATTCAGAGGGGTATGCAATGACATATCAGAAATGTAGTGATTTATAGGAAGGCTGTTATTCCTACAGAGTAGGAAAGCTGGAGGGTCCTTTTAGATACTAGTCACTCATTAGACAGACAGAGGAGGAAACTGAGGCCTAGAGATGGGTAATGGCTGCCACAGGGACCAGAACCAGGTAGTAGCAGAGCTGAGCTGGAGACCTGGGTCTTGTGACTGAACTGGGTGCTTTGGGCTGCTCTGCACACCCCATCTTTCTATATTTCTTCGTACTCAGGGAATCTTCCTGAAACTTGAGTCTTGAAATTGTGCTACAAGTTAATTTGAAGGCTCCCAAGTCAAACTTTCAAGAACTAACGAATGCATATCATCAGATCTGCCAAATTACATCTAAGGGACTTCTGAACACACTATCACTTAAGTGGGGTGGGGTCCCTCCCTTCCTATGCAATCAGGATACACTGCACATTCCCTCTGCCTCTAAATAAATACCTGGGTGGCGGGGTGGCCCCAGGGCTCCGACTCTGAGTTGTTCACAACAAGCTGTCAAGGCCTGAGCTTAACCCAGGACCGTGCACCCGACTCCCTGGGCGAAGGGGAGTGGCTCGGCAGCCAGAACAAACCCCTGAGCGGTTTCTTGCTCTAAAAACAAAGGGTGATGGGTTTCTGGGCAGGGGAAGAATGCTTGATTCTGTATGGCGCTGGTCTGCAGAGGAAAACATGGGACTCTTTCCAGCTCGGAGTGTGATTCACTCCCCCCCGGGAGTGGCGGGGCCGAGCGGGCGTGCGCGCCGGCGGCCTCGGGGCCGCACACTCCCCGCCGCGCGCTTGTTTACGGCGGGCTGTCGGCGGCTGTGCCTGGCGATAAAGTTTGTGAAAAGAGGCGGCGTCTCTGGCAGGCGGGCCTGCCCGCGCTCCTTTCCCACACTGATTAGGATCAGCCAGGGCTTTGCAGGCTGCAGTTAAGGATCTCGGGTGCCCAGAGCCGCGTCATCCCCTTCCTGCCCGGCCGCCTGCCGGCTGGCCAGCTGCTGCCCGGCGTGGCAGCCGAGGTCAGGGCTGCGGCCGGAGCCGGTCAGTGGGGGGAGGGGAGAAGCCGCTCCGCCGGGGAGGGAACGCCGGGGCCTGGGAGCAGGAAAGGCAGAGAAAACTATCCGCCGACGGAAAACGCGCAGTCCCGGCGTGAAGCGACGGAAGAGGGGTGGTAGAACATGGTCTCCTCTGGCAGATTCTCACCTCTGCATTTACCTTTCCACATTCCTTGACCATAATTTCACCTACATTTCCTTGTCTTTGCATTTGGACTTGCCCTCCCCCCCCCCTTTTTTTTCTTTTAATGACCACGTTTTGTTCGTCCCTTCAGAATATGGTCACTGAGCACCTACTTTGTGGGACACTTGAGAGAGAGACAGAGAGAGATCAGAGATGAAGAGCCCCTCCCGTGGTCCTCAAACTGTTCACGGTCACAAGGACAGACAGTGGAGGTCACAAGGACAGGCAGTGGAGGTCACAAGGACAGGCAGTGGAGTTCGGCCTGCCTCTGGCTATAGGGAGTGGAGAGCAGACACTGAGGCAGGCACAGCTGTAATGCCCGGGGGTGGGGGG
>PVJL010014431.1:0-28128 GCA_004026885.1 Lyroderma lyra | reverse complement strand
GGGGGGGTGCGTGTGTGTGTGTGTGCGTGGGGTGTATGTGTATGTGTGTGTGTGTGTGATGGCAAAAGTTCCCTTCGTCCCTGAGATCTCAGTGTCATTAGTTCTTGCCACCCCTCACCAGAAGCCCTGCCAAGAACAACAGGGTATTTTCCTGCCTACCGTACGCAGTAGACGCTCCGTTAACGGGCACCCACGGGACGGGTAGATGCCGGATACACGTAAGTAGACTCTCCATTACCCGGAACTCAAGCGACTCTCAAGCCACCGGCAAATACGTCCGCTGGGGTGCCAGTTGCTCGGTGCCGGGTGACAGGGCGCCTACTGTGATTTGAGCTGAATAGTCTCTGTCCCTAGCTTCCCTCCAGGCGTGTGCCAGCCCTCCGCGAGGCCGCCGTGGCGCAGGCAGCGTAACCACGGGCTGACCTCATACCTGCAGCAGAAAGCGGCCTGAGCAACTCTGTGGCCACTCCTGGACGGTGGCTGCTCGCCGTCGGAAGGCGTAGTGTCAGAACTTCCCGGAGCGGGTGAGCAGTGCCACCTGAGCCGGCCTGACTTGCCCACTTTCCCTGCAGTTTCCGTGTCTGAGCAGCCGCGCAGACGTGGGGTTACGTGTTCCTACCTGAACGCGGCCCCGCCCCCGACAAAGGTGCACGCCAGAGGGGGGTGGAGGGAACGGCTCTGTGCCCACAGGCTCGGTTCCCACCACAAGCCTCCCCCCCCCCACTTCCTGCGAATGATTCATCTATTCTTCTCATTTCGAGATAACTCTGTAGACATTGCAGGAGGGAAAAGTCATTCAGAAACGTGGGATCTGGAGTCGTTCGGATGGGGCGGAGCGGAGTAAACGGCCTGGAATTTGACAAAGCCAACAGTTCCGGCGCGGCCCTGGGCTCGCCTCTCGCCGACGGGGCATCATTTCCTAACAGGGCTTCGCCAGCCTCCGGCCCGGCCGCTCAGCAGGAGTGCCGCCGGTGACGTGTGCGTGCTGAGGGGCGGGGCAGCGGGCACAGAGGTCCCGGGGAGCGGCCACCTTACCCACCCTCACAGTTGGCTCCTGTCTCTGATTCTACACCAGCGAGTGGGAGCGTTGTGACGCCAATCAGCAGCCCAACGAGCTGCCCCCACGTCATGCTGGAGAGGACACCCTGCCCCACAGCCAGCGAAGGTGGCGACGGCTGTGTCCCTGACCCCACAGGGTGTTCTGGTGGCAGCATGCTGCGTGGGGAGGGGATGAGCGTGGCCGACGGGAGGGTCTCGGGCGATATTTCTTGAATTGCACCACCTTGGAGTCAGGTGGGCCTCGGTCCCCATCCTGGCTGTGTTTCGAGCTTCTGGGAAGTCACTAAAGCTCTGGGACCCTCGGGTTCTAGTGTTAGGGGATCAGAACACCTACCTCACAGGGCGGGCTGAGGACTGAACTCTATGCTGTATGGAAGGCACCGGATGACTTCCTGGCACAAGGTAGTACGCAAATATCACGTGAAAACAGAAGCTCCTTATCATGTCACTCCAGTTTTCGCCACATCCTACTCCCTAAGGCTAGCGAGGCAAAACACTCGGGGAACTGGGGGGCTCTGGCCTCGAGGGTGCCCTTGACCATCACGTGGGACCTGGCAGTGGGACGGCTCCCGATGTAGTCTCCTTGTTAATGCAACACGCAGGGGAGAAGGCGGAGAGGGAGGCAGAGACACAAGCAGCCTGGTGACACCTCCTTCCCCACCCCCAACAGCCACCATGTCCCCGGCGACAAGTGAAGGGCCCAAGAAGGGATGGACCCTCGTGCCCAGTGGATCACACAGATCCCAGATCAGACCGAGTCCTCAGGCGCTTGCGCGACGCCTCCATTTCCCCATCTGTGACGTGGGTTCCCCATCGCTGCACTGATGGAGTGAGAGCGTCTGCGGGAAGGCCTGGGCCCAAACGTCAGCAGTCGCCAGGGGCACGCCGTGGCCGTCGCCGATAGGTGGATGGGCTGGTTAACAATGACCTCAGTCGTTTAATGAACACTCATTCGCTCCGTTCGGGGAATTACGTTGTTCAGTCACTCTGTTTATTTGTCATCAAATAGCTACTGCAATGTCATGCTGAGCGGGTCCTGGGGCTGGGCTCAGGGACGCCACCGGCGCTTGTCAGGGCTCCTCGGGGAGCTCGATGTGCGAACAACAGGCCGAGACCCAGGGAAGCGGCGTTGGAGCTTGGGAGTGCCGCGTAAGAGGAACGGCTTACAGAAAGCAGTGGCATTGGGGTCCGTCCCCCGGTTCCCACTTCGGTCCCCTTGCAGGCTCTGCCCTGTATGCTAGTTCTGCAAACGGGAGTTTTCGTCTTGGACCTTTTCCACATTCTGCCGCTAAGATGCTCTAAGACTGGACTTGGGCCTTTCCGCCTTACACTGCCCAGAGCTCGGGTCGCCCTGGAGCCGGGTCCTTGGCCCTGGGGCCCCCTCCGGGCTGCTCGCGCCACGGATGGTTACTGGCTGCAGCGTCCCCCTCTTCGTGCTCTTCAGGTGGGCACGGACGGATGACCCCTGTCTGGCGTCTCTGTTGACAACCATTCGGCTGAACTGCCCTGTTACCCCCGAAACAAAAACTCCCACCGGCCCCTGGGACCCACATCTGGAAGAACCCTGTTTGGCACTGATGGCGTTTCCAAACTCCATTCCGACTCTTCCTAATGAAGGCTCCACGCCCCTGGTGTTGAACCTGGGGTCCAGGTTATGCCACCTGCTTTAGTCAATGCCCCCCAAACACTGGGACGTGTAAAAGGCGTCCGACAGAAACGGCCGGAGTGCGTGCCACCAACGAGCCTTGGTGCTGTGGGCCCGGGGCCACCCGTATCCATGAGCACGTCCCACGTCACGGTGGCGTCTATTGCCTTCACGTTCCCCCAGGACACGAGGACGCCCGTCATAGGCTACCAGCCACGACTTTAGAAAATCAAACTTGGAAATAAAGTCACGAGAGGAAATGAGGACCGTTTGGAAATTTGAGAACCCACATGATCTTCATGTCACTTTTTTTTTTCCGGAAGGATTTCAAAGTTCCAGCCTGTTCAAATGCCAGCCCATCCGGCTGCGTTATTAATGAAAACAGCATCTTCTAACGCTCTCGTGCGAGGCAGCTCGGCCCCCCAACTTACAGGAAGAACGTTTGGATTCTAGGTACCATATTGGGTCTTTTTTATTTTATCATTATTTTTTAAATAAATCCCAACTGGAGCGCATTGGGGAGAGAATGTGCATAGAAATACTCAGGGCGCCGTGCCCGGTGTCGCAGGTCTGTCCCGGTGTGTGGCGTTTCCAGAACAATTCCGTGATTGGCGTTCGTGGCGGCTTAATGCTGTTCTTTTCGTCACTGAAAATCCTAACAGTTGTTGCCTTACGTTTAAAATGCATAAAACTGGTGAAGCACTAGAAATTGGTTTTGAGACTTTTCTATCAAGTGTGCTGTGTTGGCCAAGACACTGAAAAGAATTTATTTGAGATGAAATGCAGGTGAAATGCTATAACCAATACAATAATCTAATGATCCCACAAAAATGCTTAGGGACATGCGTTGTAACTGGGCTATTTTTGTTGCTTTTCCTTCTACTACCTGTCAGGATTTTCTCCACAATAGGAGGGTCTGCAGCCTTTTATTTTTTAACTTGGACATCCTTAAATATGGTTTTGAAAATGCTGGGATTCCAAAAGCTACTAGAACATACCAACATTTATTTGTTTATGTTTCAGATGATTGCCTAAGAAATAATGTGGCATTTCAGATACCACAAATATGTTTGGTAAAATGTTAATCCTTTCTTCTTCTTCTTTTTTTTTTTTTTTTTTAAGATATTTAAGTTTCAGGATATCTTCCAATTCGATAAACTAAAGAAAGATCCAGTAGAGCCTTTATCAACTCATCAACAGATCCAAGTTCGGGCTCCTCAGGGAGGGCGGGGCCCTTGTTTCTTGGGGCTGTTTGTTCAGTGTCTTGCACAACTTTCCTGCAGATAAGAGGCTGTAGCTGTGGGTGTCACTGTATTTATTGGTTCAAAGGACAGGCAGGCGGAGCAGGCGCTGACTCACAGAGACTGCTGTCTCTGGTGTCCCGTGTGCCCCCTCGGAGGGCAGAGCACCGTGCGCCCAGCCTGCACGCCCACGTGCTCTCGGATGCCTTCTGTGTGACCACTTTCCCTCTGAGGCAGGGCTGACAGCACCGAGCACCCTCGGCACCCCTCAGGGCGGATGCTGTGTGAACCATGTGGGCTGCGGCCACGTAGGTGTGACGGTACCGGAGATGACCACGTAGTATGCATCCTTGTGACACACAGTCGTCAGCGGAGTTGGCTCGATGATGTCGGAGTCCTACGTGCTGTCCAGACTAGTTCCAAGAATCTACTGAACGTGTATCCCCAGGGCTTAGGAGACAAGGTGTAAAGAGGCACTTGGTGTCCCTGCCAAGTTGCCTAAATAATGGAGATGATGTTTTAGGAGGAAGTGATGGGTTCATCCCAGGCCTGGGAGGGTGAGGAAGGAAGAAGGCAGCCTTAGCAAGTAAGAAAATGCTGTCCGAACCCAGGACAGGTCAGAACCTACCCTCTAGGTCAACAGAAAAGAGGGGAGGGGAGCTCCCCCACGTCGTTTCTCTGAGAAACTCCCTCTTACTCGCACGTTTCTGGCGTTCTACATCCTGTACTCACCCAACGCAACTCGCTCTCTCGGTCTTTGGATTCTGAATCCATCATCTTTCCTTCCCCGTCTCTCCAGCCACCAACCTCAGTCTCTAAACCATCTCTCACCTGGGTTACTGCAATAGCCCCCTCACTGACCTTCCTGCTGTCCGTCTTGCCCCCCAAAACCTGTATCTCACCAAGGGTGTCGTTCATGTTGTTGCTGTTCGACAATGGGAATTTATTGGGAGGACTTCTGTCAGCTCTCAGAGTGGATGACAAGACTCAGCAATCGATCAAAACTGGTGGGGGTGAGTGGGATCGGTCTAGGGGCCAATTTACCGTGCCCCACTCCAGGGAACGATCTTCTGTCATTTCTGGGGTACGTTTTCTATCTTTCTATCATCTTTTCAAGATTCCAAATACAGGCGTGAACATGGTTCCAGCTTGGGTCAGGGGGCCGTTTGTTGGTGAGTAGAGGGTTGAGGACGCCTAGATTTAACAGTCAAAATAAATGTAAGTAGACTCTCAGTTAACCGGCATCCATGCCAGATAAATGTAGTGTTATTCCTTCTATTTTTTTTTTTTTTTTTTTTTTTTGCCAGTTGCTGGAGTTCTGGTTAACAGAGAGGCAACTGTACTGAGCCCACTTACTCTCTGGGTATTCCTGAAGGGACAGAGAGAGTGCTGTACCGCGGCCACAAGGCTCCTTCCGCCTGTGCTCACCTTCTCCTGGCGCCGCTGCGGTCTCTGGGCACGCCCGACCTGCACTTGCTCGCTGGCTCCTGCTAAGCTGATACCTCACTATCTTATTTGACATCATAAAATGAAAAGAATGTGCTTTGAAATCTGATCTAGGCTCCAATGCGAAGCCACCAATTACTAGCGCTGGGACCCTGGACGCTTTCTGCAGCCTCTCTGGGACTCGGGTTCTACTTGTGTTTCCTCAAGATACTGCACATGTGAATGAGATCGTGGATGCCCAGTCCCGTGGACAATGCTCGGCACGTGCCAGGTGGCCCCTGAACATCGTTCCATTCTGCTTTTGGGGTTCATAGTGATGGCGACATGAGGGAAATTTGCAGTGCTGGCGCAGGTAATCTGAACTGAAAGGGGGAGGAAACGAGCAGAATGAACATAGTGATTTGCTTCAACATGAATCAAAGGCAATCGGTAACATTTCACTGAACTCTATACGCCACACCAAAAACATGTTTTAAAACGTAACAAATGGGTTTAAGGGAGAAACGACCCGTATGCATTTCCAAAACTGCAAGGGAATGAGCTCTTTCCCAGCCGAGAACCCACACAGGCCCGGCCCTGAGTCGGAGGTTTCTTCTCTGCTGCGTGTTGCTGGAGCTCGGGAGGGCCTAGTGGATGAGAAAAGGACATTTGGCGAGGTCAGTCCTAGAGGAGGGACGTACAGAAACCCTGTTGGCTATTGCTGTGTCCTGGTTTCTCTTCACATTGCAAAACATCGCAAGTAGCAAACTCGAGGGGCTGCAGCACACGTGTAATCCGCGTTTCTCTCAGATGAAAGAAAAGCGCGTTGGCCTGAAGAGACCTTAAACCGAGTGACAGAGCGGCTCGAAAGGAGGGCATGCTACCCCCTTCTCCCGCCTCCAGCAGCACCCCTTTCCCCCACCTTTCTCCTTCTCCAAGATCCTAAGCTGCTGTGACGTCCCAGATTGGCCCTGAGGAGCTTGTGCTGTCCGGTGGGGGGACGCTTCTGGGTTAATTCGTGGTTGCAAGGAGAGGGAAGCCATGAGGTCGAGCTGGGAGATCGTGGACTAACAAATGGGGTCACCCACCTCCATGCCTCCCTGCACCCCTCTTTTCCTCCCGAAGGGAAGCCACAGCACCCTCGCAGCCTGAGGACAGAGAACCTGGCTTTTTCTTTGGGAAACCGTTCCCCTATAGGAGAGGTGACCGTCCGTCACGGTGCCCTCCCCTGGCCTGGCCAAGGGCAGTTGGAGACGTGACTGAAGCTAGGTCTACCAGATGCTTATGACTTGGAATGTCGATGTTGCAAGAAATGACACAAAACCTGAAAGTGGTTCTAAACCGTTTGCTCCGGTAGCAATGTGCTAAGGAGACTGAGATGCTCCTGACTCCTCGATCCCTCGAGTCTCTCTTGTACTTTGTAAAGCAGATCCCCAGCCTCCCCTTGGGCTCTGTAGGCACCTCTGCGTGCTGCCAGTACGTCCCTTTGTCCCCTGAGAGCCAGCCTCAGCTCCTGTTAGCTTCTCAGGGGCTACAGGCTCCAACGTGCAACGCCGGAGGTCAGAATGTGGGAGGTGGGGACGGTCACCTGGGGTCCAGCATTTACTCAGACACCAAACTCAATTTTGCCGGAGCCGCTCACGTCCCGGATGTCGGCTTCAGGGCACCCTGCGCGCACCTGGAAGGCCAGAGTGTCCCGTGAGTCCATTTTCCCAGCGTCGTGCAGGTCCTCTCGTTCTGCCCAGAAGCCCCACAAGTTCCAGAGCGGGGTCAGGTGGGGGAGTTTAAATCGGTCTCGCCCGAGGCGGTGCCCAAGTTGCAACAATAATTATGTAAGAGATGATGGGAAGGCAGCCGCTGCAGTCAGGTCAGTCGGCACTCAAAAAATCACAGCGTGGGAACCTTTTCAAACCACAACCCTCCATTAGGAGCCTCCATTTCCCAGAAAATCCTTATTCCCTCATTTAGGCAGCAATTTGAAAGTCAGCTGGAGCCGCTGGTTCTGCACGACAGCAGCTGAGAAAGCAGCAGACTGTGCTGGGCTTTACTCTCCTCCAAGCAGCATCTCCTGTTGGTGGCATTTCGTATCCCTAAGATGTCACATTCTTTGGAAGCTATTTTCAGCTTTGGTTTGAAGAGCACCCTAAATCGGCAACAGCCAGCCTTCTCTCTTCTTGGGTTTTAGGGAGCCCGAGGGAGTCGGGGAGAGGGGAGCAGAGACCCTTAAACATTGACCATTAACTCAACGTTTTGAAATTACTTCTTGTTTTATCGTTTGTTTTTGCTGCAGGCGCCCCTCCGGCATCACAGTGGGGAAGACCCCTGTCTCCTCGCTCAGCAAACACTTGTTGAGTACCATGAGGTGCCAGGCACTCGAGCCCCATACCAGGGACTGGCCAACTGGGCAGGCAAGGTACTTGTGTTCGAGGAGCTTCTATTCCAGTGGGGGGAGACAGAAGCAAACTCCATCTCAGATCTGCTTGGCCCACGGGCAGTCCCCTGGGCCTACCCCATGGCAGAAGGAGCAGCCGATGGCCTTGCTTTCCCGGTGGAAATGGCTGTTTGTGGGAAGTAGCAATTAGTTAGACAAACACCGCACACACGGAAAATCCAAACAGGAAACGGGCGCCTCCCAATAAACCCCGGGAAGGAGAACCGTGTGAGCTTTTACTCTCAATGACTTGCTTCGAGTACTTGGTTTTCCCCTTTGCAATCTTGGAATGAGTCCCTTGCATGTGCGGAATGCTCCCTGACGCAGACCCGTTTCCCCACCTGACCTCCTCTGGTTCTGGGAGGACTGAGACAACGTTACTCTGATTTCACAGATGAAGAGACTCACGACTGTCGCAAGTGTCGTCAGCCCGCTTACGTGGGACTGGAGGCCAGGCTTTCCCCTTTCCTGCTCAGCGCCACGGTCTTCACGGCTCCCTTCCCAACTACCTCATCGCCACCTTTTCCATCCCCCACTAAGTGTTCCACTGCTGCGGGTTTGATGGAGATGAGCCCCACTATTGTGACTGGGATACAGAACATTTCCCCTGACTCACACACATGCACACACACATGCACACGCACGCACACACACACACACATGCACACACACGCACACACACGCGCGCACACACATGTACACATGCACACGCATGCGCGCGCACACACGTGTACACACACGCACATACACGCACGTATGCATACGCACACCCACACACATGCACACACATGCACACATACGTACACATGCTCACACACACACACTCTGTCTCTGTCTCTGTCTCTGTCTCTGTCTCTCTCTCTCTCTCTCTCTCCTGGGAAGTGAATGCCCCTGTAATTTGCTACCATCTTTTGTCCAAAATTATTATTTTTAAAACTTTTTTTTTCCTGGCTCAGAGACCATTCAGGAAAAAGAACCAAATTTCCAGTGGGGCATTTGCCTTCCCAGCAGGGAAGCAATCTAGACAGGACCCAGCACTCCTCATTGCTGTTTTGTATCAAAAATACTAAACGCAGGAATACTGATGGGTTATTAATAGCAGCAACCTCTGAATGTATAACAATTAGAGTCTCAGTTCTCCATGACTCATTTGCCTAATTTATCCATCTCTGTACAGATTGATCAATTCAGTGAGAACAGGATGGAAACCACATACAGATAAACCATGTGTTATAATATTACAGCCTCTGCTAATGGAAGTTAACGTTTACCTAACAACTATTATATAATAATATGAGCCAGGCCTTATGCTGTGTATCATGTAATTATCCCATTTCAACTTGATCCCATCTTTTAGGTAGGGATCTTAGATCCCATCTTTTTTGAGGGTTCTTAGAATTTATTATTTAGTTAAATATTTTAGGATGACAGAATTTATAAGGCATTGGTTGTAAACTTGTGATTCTTGGTTCTTGCTCTTTGGTTTATTATAAATCATAGTTCATCTGAGTGTACATTGTTTGTTTCTCTTCTGTAATTATTTTTATTTTTCAATTACAGTTGACATTCAATATTATATTAGTTTTGGGTGTGCAGCATAGTGATTAGACATTTGTGAGTTTATAACTTACAAACGGATCCCCCGAAGAGTCCAGTGATCACTTATTGACTATATTCCCTACATTGCCCTTTACAACCCATGACTACTCTGGAATTGCCCATTTGTACCTCTTAATCCCTTCATCTTTTCAACCCATCCCCTCAACCCCTCTCCCATCTGCAACCATCAGTTTGATCTTTGTATCTGTGAGTCTGTTTCTGTTCATTTCTTTTGTGTTTTAGAATCTACATGTAAGGAAATCATATGGCATTTGTCTTTCTCTGTCTGACTTGTTTCACTTAGCATCATACCCTCCAGGTCCATCCATGTTGTCACAAATGGTAAGATTTCATTCTTTTTTATGGCTGAGTCATATTCCATAGTGCACATGTGCCACCCATTTTGCATGCCTGCCCCCTCCACCACTCTCCATGTGGCTTCTTCTTTCTATCCTTAGTTATAGGCGTTCTGTTCAGCTGGTCTTCAGGTGGTTCTCAAGGGTGGTCGTTCTATAATTTAGCTGTCATTTTGATGTGGTTATGGAAGGAGGCCAGCCCAGCATTTGCCTACTCTGCCATCTTCATCAGAAGTGGGTAGGAGCTATTATTATCACCATTTTACAGGCAAGGAAATTGAGGTCCCAAAAGGTTAATGGTTTTGCCCAACAATACATAGCTACTTAGCAGTGGAGCCAGTGTTTGAAACCAAGGCTATCTAACTGTAGAACACTCTTTTCAGATCATTGTTCTAATTAGGAGCACAGATGATAAATTTTAGACCTTAGTTCATTCCCTCTTTTAGGCAAGAGGGAGCAGAGAGCCTAGCATATTGTGCAACTTTACAGGTCTGCTTACAGTCACACAATATGTCCACACCAACAGAAATGAGACTTTATTCTATGTTGCCTTTCCCAACTGGAGAAACACTAGAATGAGTCTTTGGGTGTCTGCCTATAAGTTTACAGAGGGATATTTTTGAGTTGAAAATATCCATATCACATAAAGTAGAATCTTGACAGATTTATACTTAAGAACTCAATTATGAGGCTACCTACTCAATTATAAGAAACATTTCTAAACAATTGTAAACTAACCAGTTCCCAGGAGGAGTCCCAATTCCACCTGGATCTCTTCTGTTAAGAGCAAACCTGGAGAAGTCTTACTTCTTTCATAATAGTGTATTTATCTCAAACTTTCAGGGGAGTCATCTTTGAGAACCTCATAAGCAGAAAGTTAACTTGTAATAAGCTGATGGTGAGGCTGCAGGTTTTATTACTTTTATTGTTTTGCTTGTGTTTCTTCTTTTTTTCTTTTATGAGCTCATAAACCATGCTGAATGCTAACAATCCATTAGCTCCCAGAAAATTCAGTTTATCTCCCCAATTTGAACCTGTAAACACAAAAGCTTTTTGTCTTATAGAAAAGCTGAGTAATAGTTGTTTCCATGAGATTAGCTCCATTGATCCCTAGCACCTGTGCTTCTAGAAAATGGAGGACATTATCACTTCTTCTACCATTTGTCCAGGAAGCTATGCTTGGACTAATGTTATTTATTCAGCTGGGTAGACTAGCGAGGACAGAGAAGATCAAAGCCATTAGGGATTGCATAACATCTAAGATCTGTCCTGGTAATCAATAAGCCTTATGAACCTGATTACACAACGGCTTCTTTTACATCCTTTTTAGGATACTGATAACATGGAAGACAATGCTATGTATACCAGCCATAACCCACTCCAGGGATTCCTACGACCTCTTTGGACATCATTCTGTAGTTCTAGTTAGTGTTCCACATGGTGAACACATAGTGAGCACAAGATGAAAACCCTAACATGCAATTTGCAGCAATGAGACCCTTGGGGTTGTTAAGAGAACAAGTTTTAAATAATGGGTGTGGGAGGAGGCCTGTGGATTTGTGCATGGGCCTGCTTCAGCCCTCTCTCCGGAAATGAAGACGGGGCGTCTTCACCCCCATTCCCGTCCCTTCCTCCTGCCTATGCCCCAGTGACCAGAAGGCAATGGAGAGAGCACAGGAAAGGACTCTCATTAGCAGGGACAGCCCTTGCAGTCTCAGGGCTTAACCTGTTCAGTGAAAGCAGGAGGGCCAGAACAGGAAGAGGAAAAACACAAGATGATTCTGGGCAAGAAAGAAAAATTGAAAGAGAAAGCGGCGGGGAAAGCCAAACCATAGACTGTATCCACCGGAGAAACAACAAACTAAAGAAAGCAATTTCAACTAGAAACGATGCAAAAGTGGCCGGTGGGGAAGGGAGCCCCTGCCCCCCCCCCACCCAAGACACACCCCCCCCCAACCCCAGCGGGGCTGTGGACTGGGAGAAGCCATTCCAACCAGCCCCTCCGACCCTGGCTGGCCCAGGGGTTGCTGCCTCTCCGAGTGGCTGGGCCTCCCCCAGCTGCCTGGAAGGGCGCCTGCACGAAGGAGGTAGGAGGCAGAGATGGCAGAAACCCTGCTGGTGCGCCTCTTCCCTCGCTGAGTTTGAAAGCTTCTCAGAGAACTTTAAAGGCTGACAGCTAAATTTAATCAGGGTTAAATCATTGAAATGAAGATGCCTGCTTATGTAACACAAATGGGAAGGGATGCTGCCAGCACTTTCCCTACAAGGTAAGTGGTACAGGCGCCGAGGAGCAGCTCAGCGGTTTGGAAATGTCACCAATTCAGGAGGGGCAGGAAGTGTGGAAGTGGGGTTCGTTGCTAATGTTGTCTTCCGGGGCCTTGAGTCCTGCAGGTTAAACAGGCTGGGGTCCACAGATGGTACTCGGATCCGACGGCGCCTCCTCACTTGCTCCCTGTCAGTTCAGTAAAAAGCCTCACACAGAGCGTCCTCACTACATCCCCTATTTGAGACAGCCGTTTCCTTTTTTCCCTTAAGAACTCCAAATGTTTGCTGCAAATGGAGCTTGCATAAACCTCATAACCAGGGACTTGGACTGAATGAAACGTTTGTTTGTGTCCAGGGAGGGCAGCCATCTGATTTTGTGCCAGTTCAATTATTTTAGAAAAGGGACAGGTCCAGTTCTGGTTCAGACTGACCTCCCACATGATTTATTTTCTTTAAAGGTAAATGCGAAGTCAACAGCGATATGTCACATACCCTTGATAGGATGTGATGACAAGGGCGGTGTACCTCTGTAGTTGTCTTCCCCCAAACACATAAAAACATGAGAAGAACATCCGACAAGCCCAAATGGGAAATTTATTCTATAAATTACCTAACCAGTATTCCTCAAACTGTCAAGGTCATGAAAAACAAGGGAAGTGTGAGAAATTGTCATAATCTACAAGAGTCAGAAGAGACATGACAACTAAAATAATATGATATTCTGGATGGCATCCTGGAACAGAAAAGACATGGGGTAAAAACTTTAAAAATCTGAATAAAGTATGGGCTTTAGTGAGGAATTTTTTAATTTCTCAGTTGTAAGGCGTGCGCCATGCTGATGTAAGGTATTACTAGTCCGGGAAACCGGATGCCGGGTCTATGGGGACTCCCTGTGCCACCTTCACGACTTCGCTATAAATCTGAAACAATGCTAACATTAAATGTTTATTTAAAAAATTAATGTTAAAATTAGTTTGGTTCGTGGTTCTGCAAAATCAATCATTTGAGTTCATTTCAGGTTTCTATTTACAGTGGGTTTAAGCTCCCATTCCCCGTGTCCCATTGTTACTGATAGTGTACCAAGAGGGAGACTGAAACATAAAGATGGGACTGAGCATGAAGTGAGGGAGAACTTTCTAGAACTCACCTACTCAAGCACTTGCCTATGGGTCTTGCCCAACTGTTTCCCGCCAAAGTGCTTGGAAATAAAGGAGTCCATGTAGGACCTTTTAAAAGAGGCGAAGCATTTCAATAGGAGAGTTTGGAGAGGGGAAAGCAGGCGTTCGCAATGGGTTTTATATGGAATTGCAAACAAAACACAGATGTAGCCAGTTAGGCGTCAGGAATGGCTCCACTGGTCCTGTCCACTGACTGACGCAGTCCCTACTCCCTAGACACAGGGTCGGCACGTCCTGTGTGGGCAGTGGCTGTACCGCCTGATTCTCAAGGTCATGATTCCCAGAGTTCCTTGAGGATAACGAGCCGTGTCCTCTCAGATGCGTGGGATACAGCCAGTGAGGCCTGGAGCCCCTGACAGTGGAGACTGGAGTTGGGCTCCAAGTGACGACCTATACGTTGGCCTTTTGGTCCTTAGTGGCCCGAGACATTCCTGCCATCTGTTTACCCAAGCTCTGCAACTGCTCTGATGACAACTTGACAGACTTTGGACTTATCAAGTCCCAAGTTCAGTAGTTCGCACTTCCCGGCTGTGGGGCCCAGGTCAGGCTACTGCTTAGTCTCCCTGATCTTCAGGTGTTTCATCAGGAGCCGCAAGGTGGGTCATAACCCTCCTTGGAAGGGTTGTTGGGGGCTTGCGAGAGCCTCCTGCCCCATGTCCGGAGCTCAGTGGGTGCTGAACGAATACCCCTTTTCCCCTTCCCGTTTCTTTCTCACTGAACTAGGAAAGTGGGGACAGTCAAAGTCCAGAGAGCTCAGGCCCTGTCACAAACGGCTCTCTCTGTTCTCATGAGATTAGCATTTCTCACGGGATCAGGAATTCCGCTAAGTCACTGGTCATTAATCCTGAGGCGTACAAACAACCACTCCTGATTTGTGCCCAATCAGAAGCACTCCACGCTCTTTTAGGGTGTGTGTGTATTATTATGTTGTTGTCATTCAGTGGGAAGGTCTGACCTTGTCCCACCAGAAATTGTCTGGGCAGCTCCCATGCTGGACCGTGAGGGTTGATTTAACCCAGGAGCTGTGCAAAGTACACACTAAAGGAGGTTCTTTCAAACAAGAAGGAACCCACAGATGATGTATTATAGAACTGTACACCCGAAACCCACACAATCTTACTAAACAATGTCACCCCCATAAATTAAAAAAAAAAAAAGACAGGAACCGTCTGCTAATGGGATGATGCCCTGCAAACGACGCTGTAGAATTGGGGGGGAATAATCAAGAAGCAAGGCACCTAAGAAGGCTAATAGCAGGGGAAAGGAAGGAGGAGGAAACTAGGGGAGGGGGCCAGCGGGGTGAACCGGAAGAGAACCCTCACCCCAGAGACAAGCTGCAGGAGGAAAGGCTGCAGGGAGTTCCCGGAAAGGGGACTTGGGAGCGAAAGCCCTGCCCCCCCGCCCAGGCCGTTGGCGTTTCTGAGTGGCGGAGCCATCACGGTCCTCGTGTTCCTGCCACGTTCAGTGGATCCCGTGTGCCTGGTGTCGCAGGACTTGTCAGAACAGTGTGTCCTGCTGACGCTGCGGCCTGCATCTAAGTGACATGAGCAAGCTCCTGCCTCTCTGTACGTCAAACCTGCACTGAAGCCCAACAACCAAACTTTTAGCACCGTTACTGTCATTCACCGTCGGCGTCACAACGTGACGGTGACAGCTGTCAAGCAAGCCATTGTTTAAGCCAAATGTGACTGAGGAACTCCACAGCGATGTTTGTATGCTTGATCCAAATGAGGGTCTTCTGAATCGCTGGGGGAGGGGGGGAAAGACAGATTTTAATGGTGTTACTGCCATGGTTTTGCTGTATTATTGAAAACTGTTTAGTCAGAAAGGTATACATGTTTATGGGGAGCATTTTTGCTAGTGAGGGCCAGCTAGAGAAAGAAATATTGCCCGTTATGCCATTAATGATAATGCTGTCTTGTTTTTTTCTTTTAAAAATCATGTTGACATGTCTATGACTTAATATAAAAGTTGAATAAAAATATAAAAGGGAAAAAAGCATCCATAATTATTCTCCCTTAACGACGATCAGAACTTGGTATGTAGTTTCTTAGGTAAAATTTCCATCTCGAATTGTTAAAACCCAAGTTCCTCATGGAAAAATAATCGCTCCCGTGGCGATGTCCTGATGGCGCAGTGCCGTCCTAGCTTAACTGCTGTCGGACAGAAGGACTTTGCGCTTCTGAACGTGACATGGGTCGGACAGAGCTATTTCTAGATAAGAAACAGGTCAGTTTTGAGGGACTTCTATGTCTTAAAAAAACTACATATAATACGAGATGATATGACACCATATAATACAATACTGTAGCACAATACAACGTCATATAAAATCTGGTGGCTCGGGCAGATGGGAACTCCTAAAATTTTCCATAGGGAGGGTTTGTTCCTTGTCATTGCTGATTCCCATCCCTGCAGCCAGGTCTGTGGACCTGAACGATGGTTAATGTTTAAAGAGGTACAACAAGCTCTGCTTCACAGCCTTGCTCATTTCCTGCTCCTGGCGGGGCCGCTGTGATGGTCGGACTCGGGGAAGGCCTTACCGTCACATGAGAACACAGAAGAAATGGTGCTCAAGTCGCCATCAGCAGGAGATTGAAGTCGCTTGAAGATAAAGAACTTGCAGCCTTCAGGGAAAACCTGACTTGCCTTGGACCGCCCCGGGGATGCTTTAACTGTCGTGCGTGGAAATAACCCACAGCCAGCACTGAACTGTGCAGAAGGAGTCCAGGCAGGAAATGCTGCCTTAGACTAAAAGCCCAGGGGACTGAAATAAGCCGGAGACAGCTTCTCCGGGGACAAGTTGATCAGGGCTCTGCTGGCATCGGCTCAGCCACTCGGCTCCGTGGTCTGCCCATCAAACCCAGGATGCATCTTGCCAGTCCCCCGACTGTCCTCTTCCTTCTGCTATTAAGAACCCCATTCTTATTACCCCCCGCGCCACCTTCCCGGAGAGCGGCAGCGCGAGGCAGCCACTGCCGTGCCCTAGGTGACGTGCCGGCGCTCACTCCCCCAGTCCGGTGAGCTCCGCCCAGCTTCCTCCGGGACGCTCTCCCGGATTCGCCTTCCTGGTCCCGCCAGCCCTCCGCAGCTCTCTGTCTATCGACCGGCTCTCCTGCTATTATGGCTTGTGCGGGCCATTGGGCTTGGTCCTGGAGCCACATGATGAGTCAACCGCAGTCACTGCCTTCCTGGAGGTCACAGTCCACACCCCCCCCCCCCACACACACACACACAAACAATCTCATAAAATGTGGTAAGGGCGAGGGCTGAGATAGGTCAGCAAAGCGCAGGTGTCCTGCGGGGAGTCCGAAGGCTTCCTAGAAAAGCTGATGCCAGAGGTGAGTCTTCAGGGGTCAGTCCTGCTGGGCAGGTAAAGGTGTGGGGGGGGCCCCGATGGCGCCACTACTCAGAAACTCCCAGGTCCCCACCGAATACCGTCTCTCCGCTATTTCCTGTTCTTAGCCTTTGCGACGACAGGTTACATTTGACATTTGAAAAGTTCTGCACCGAAGTTTCTATTACGATTGCACTGGATAATAAAAAATGTCACTGAGCAAGAATGGAAAGGGAGTTCTAATCATCTTACCGAAACAGAAAATAATCATCATGAAAAATCAAGACCTCCAAAAGCCCCTTGTATCTGATGTGGTTGCCGCCTCATAGGTGGCCAGCACTGTCCCCTCGGCTCATCGGGTTTTGTTTCAGGGTCGAAGTACTCAGTGGGCAAACAGGCCAGGGCCTCACACACCACGGGGCGCTTGCTGAGCCCCTCGGGCCGAGGCTGAGGCGGAGGGACGTGTGTGCCTGTTTGTGGTCTCACGTTCAGCCCCCAGGTCAGCAGGCCTCCACATTCCAAGGCTGCCAAATTGCCATCTTTCCTGGGTGATTAAATCCCAGCCCCTTGTCCCACCGCCTGGGGTCAGGGGAGGCGGAGGGCCGAGAGGTGAAGCATCAACAACAGGGTACAGGCTCACGGCTCCAGAATGACAAGAGGCGGCGCCCACCTGAGCCTTCGTTAACGGAAACGGCAGGGCCTGTGCCTCTGGAGCGAAGAGAGAAAAACCCTGGAGCGTGGAGCCAGGTGGGGAAGTGTGATCCCTGCCCCCCAGAATTTTGGGAACCGCTGAATAATCCTGCAAACCTTTGTGTCTGACGGCCCGTTGCAGGGCCTGCTTCACGGCTGCTGTGAAAGTGAAACTAAGGTCCCGTTTCCGGTTTCCTGGGCGATATCCCGAAGGTGGGTGTGCCGGGGGTGAGACAGTTCAATAAAAGCCACTCCAAACCCGAGGCCTGCGTCACCGAGGGCGACAGTCTTTCCCAACCTGGTTAAAGGCCAGGGAACCCGGCTCAGGGGATCCCGTTCGAGCCCCGGGAGTGTGTGAGCCCTTTGAGAAAGCAAGTCCTAGCCCCTGGTGGGCTTCGCTCCCAGCCGCGGGCCCTCGCTGGTGCATTGGGGACATTGAGGCCTAATCGAAGGCCGAGTCGCAAAGATGACCCGGGGGCAGGTTTTCCAGCCCCTGCGCCGCAGGCACCGAAAGATAATTGCTCCTTTGCTCCCACTATTCTGACTCCGTGGAAGTCGATGATATCACCGACTTGGGGTGCCCCTTTGTTCATGTTTTCTCTCCCGCAAGGGTCTGAGGACAGGAATGGGGTCTGCTGCGCTGCCCACGGAGGACTCCACACCGCAGGCGGACAGTCGGTGCTCGGGGGATGTGTGTGTCCCCACCCTCAACGAGCAGCCTCTCTGTCGTCTCACTGACACACAAGGTGGTGGGGACGCACAGAAGGCTGATCAGTATCTCTGCGGCCTCTTCCCACCTTTAAACACAGGCCGACGGGATGGAACGGAAAGGACAAAAAGCATTCGGTAACAAATGTTGACCTAACTAGAGGACAAGGCCTGTTTTTCCTAACCAGGACAGTGTCACTGGAGAAATGACCCTCTAGCGTTTGAAGGACAGACCCAGCAAAATAAGATCAAAGCAGAGACCCGGCCGACAGGGCGTTTCCCAGAGAACTCGGTAACCTTCCTGAAGCCAGCTCTCCAACCGGTGGCAGAACACCACCGCCCTCATCGACCCGCCGGGCAGGGCACGTTCGGGGAGCCTCGGACTTCTGTCGGTACGTGACGTCCACAGACAGCTCCAGGTCATTCCAGATGCCCAGGCCCTTCGTTTTTACAGATGAATAAGCTGAAACCAGGGAAGTTATGATTTGCCCAAGGTCACAAGGCTCATTAGAGGTTGAGCCAGATGGAAAAACCCACAGGCAACTGTTTCTAGTCCAGTGCGTTCATTCAAAAAAATGTTCATTATGTGCCTACTACTTTCTCAATACGCTGGGATGCAAAGATGGGCGTGACACGGTCCTGATGTCCAGGGATCCTATAGTCTAAGAGGGGATGAGACGTGAGAGAGACCTTTAGTTCTAGGACGATTCAGGATAACAGATGTAAAGGGGAGCCAGACAAGGAGACTGGCACATTCCCTCGGGGCTCAGAATTTAAAGGGACCAAACACTCAGTGATAACGATAAAGAAGGTATCAGTTGTGACTGATTTTTCCTTTTGGCTCAGGCTGCGATAAGGGTCAGCGAGGCCTATTGTTGAATCTGTCCTTCTTCAATGTATCACTGCATTTTGCTGGGTATCATGTGATCCCATGTATAATGTGCACCCATGTTCTGGGCCCAAACTTTAAGGGAAAAAAATCTTTCATTTTAATTGTTAAATTTAAAATTTTATTTGCTTATATTTAGGTACTTATTTTGGGCATTATAAAGGAATTTTAGCATTTGTTTTTTTTTAACATATTATGGTCTGAGAAATTTTATGTAACACATAATTACAAAACACAAGAACAAATACAAGGTATCAGAAATTTTGTGTGTAAAATTTTTTTATAGTATAAAAAATACCAATTATTGTATTCCAGGGTATTATTTTGCATATGGATATCATTATAGATATCTAGAGTTACACTTTAACTCATAAGCATAAATAAAAGAATTAAAAACATTTATATAGATACAGAATTAGCACTACCCGTGTATAATGCACGTCCTTATTTTTCCCTCACAAATTTGGGTCAAAAAGCATGCATTATACACAGCAAAATATGGTAATATTTTGTTCATGCTAGATTTTGCACATTAATTTTGATTGTTTAAAATTACATTCAAATACTGGTAATCTTGATTACTGAGTGTTTTGGGTGCACCCTTCTCCAAGTTTGCACCTAGGCAAGGGCCTCACTGCTGTCTCCAGGGGAGTCCCGTGGGGATGGGAGGACCAGGGGGTTCCTTGGATCAGGGAAGGGGTAGGACCGTTCCAGCTACAACAACTCTGCCTCAGCCTGTTTTGCTCACTAGCATCTCATGGAAGGGTTTGTTATATTTCCGGTTTGGTAGGAAGGGATCATCAGGTCTAAATACCGAAAAGCTCCTGCAGCAATGAGAAGAGATTAGATTCAAATGCACCAGGCCCACCGCACAGCTCAGGAGGCTGGGGTGTAGGGGTTGAGGGGCAGAGGAAATAGATGAAGCAGGTAGGTTAGGCATAAGGGCGGGGAGAGGGAGCGGGGAGCAGACCAGGGGCTGGTGGCATCGCCGGAGATGCTCTTCGGAGCCCGGCTTTGCTTCCAAACGCCCCTCCAGAGCTCTGCTGGCACTCACTCAACCGACATGTCTGCGCGCTGTACCGGGCCCAATGGCTTGCATCTCTGTCCACTGCACAGAGGGTCTAAACGGGTAGTTTTTAGTATCACGACAGAAAGTCTGCTCTCCTCACTCAATCGATAGTGAGGGGGAAGGGCAGAGGCAGAGACAGAAAAGATCTTAGAAACGAGCCCGAAAACTGAATCAAGTATAATCCAATCAGATCTTTTGGGGGTGGGGGGCGGGCGGCCCCGTGGCACAAATCTAGGGGGCGACTTCTCCTTGCTGTCTGTGTAAGTGGCACCCCCTGCCGTCAGCAAGGTACAACCAGTTGACCATACAGGAAAGCAACGGTTTATGTCAGTTGTCGAAATACCCGCTAGGAAACAATAGCTTGCCTCCATGTTTGGCTAATCGACGCATCTTAATACAAACTATTAGGCTCTCTCAATTTTAAAACTCCGGCTTCTCGAGTTCTGGAAATTTTGTCTCGCAAGCGCGTTCAACATTTTTTTGAGGAGGAGCAATGCTCATTCTCTTGAATCCCTACAATTATTAGGGGAGAAGGAGGGGTTTGTGTGTGTCTGTGCGTGTGCACACGCATGCCCGTAGTGATTAAGGTGACAGGGGAACCTGGGATGACACTGGAAGTAAAGACAAGAAAGAGTTCGCGACAGGAGCCAAACTTAATACACTGGTTGGATTATATGCAAAACCAATCTGATAAGACCACGTTTTGGGGGAGAAGATACAAATTGGACTCTCATACACTCCCAGCAAGATATAATTTGATATTTCTGAAAGGCACTCTAGAAACTATGTCTAGAGTGACCCCACCAATATATATAAATATGAATATCGGGGGGAGTGAGATCATGCACTGTAAATGATGGTGCTCTGGATAATATAATTACGGGTAATTTTTTCCAGCTTTATTGAGATGTTACTGACACATAACACTGTGTCGGTTCATAGATGCACAATACACTTACACGTATCCAAGCATACTGCACAATGATCACCACCATAGCTTGAGCTAACATCTCCATCATGTGACCTAATTACCATTTCTTTTTTTGTGTGAGGAAATTTAATATTTATTCTCTAAGCAACCTGCAAGTATATAATACAGTGTTGTTACCTATAATTGTTGTTACCTAGATCACCAGACCAACGTCTCCACACCTCTCCCCTCGCCCCCGCCCACCCCCGGTAACCACTATTGTATTCCCCTTTCCATCAGCCTTTGTAGATACTACACGTTGGTGATGTCAGACAGTATTCGCCTTTCTCTGCCTGACTTATGTCACTTAGCCTAAGACCTCCAAGGTCCATTTATGTCATCACAAATGGCAGGATCTCCTTTGTTCTCATGGCCAAATCATATTCTACTTATATATGTGGATGATTTTTTTTCTAATTCTCTCCTTTTACTTTACTAATTAAAAAAAAAAGTGATTCACCCAAGGAATATTTATTGAGCCACATACTTGGAGTTGTTTCGGGTGCAGGAGATATAGGGGGAGACCTCAAGGGGCTTGGATTGTAGTCCAAGGATCTAGGCAACAAAGAAAATAAATTAAATGTGTAGTGACATGGAGAAAAATAAAGTGGAGAAGGATGTCAGGAATGCCAGGGGTAGAGAGGGGAGTGATTTTTAAAATAAATGTCGAAAAAGGCCTCAGAGAAAAGCATTATTTAAGCCAAGACTGACGGGAAGTTGAGAGAGTAATCCTGTCAGGTGTGGTGGAGAAAGCATGAATGGCACGTGCAAAGGCCCCGTGGCAGAGGACAGAGCAAGGGAAGGGGGAGTAACAGACCTGAGGTTAGAAAGGCCAGGGGACCAGCCATGTGAGATGCGAAGTTCTTCACAAGGCCTTTGCTGTACTCTGAGGGAGATGGAAAGCCACTGTCTGATTTTTGAGTAAAGGAGTTCTAAAATCTGGCACGTTCTTCAGTGGTATCACACTGGCCACACTGAGAATAGTCTCCATGGAAGCAAGGGCAGGAGCAAGACCACCAGTCGTGTTTCAGTCATCTGGTGGTTCGGACCAGAGTGACGGTGGCAGTTGCATAGAACTAGATACATATTCTGAAGTGTGGGTAACAGGGTCTGCTCAAGATTTGGATGGGTAGTATGAGAGACAGAGATCAAGGATGACTCCAAGGTTTGCTGGACTTGTCCTTGACTGAGATCTGTAGGGGGGATGTCCACAGGAAGAGCGCTGGGAAAGGGGAAGCCCAGGGGTTCAGCCTGGGACAGGGTACTTTTGCAATGGCCAGGAGCAGTTGGATCTAGAGTTCAGGGACCGGTGGGAGAAGGATCTTGGGGCTGGAGAGTTACATCTGGAAGTTTGTCAGCACGTCTATGTTACTAAGGGCAAGAGACTGGATGAGCTCACCAGAAGACTGAGTTTAAACAGTGAAGTGATGTCCACATCCTGCCTCCTGGTCACTCTAGAGTTAAGGCCATGACAGTGCTGAGAAGGAAAAGGGACCCAGGAGTTCACGAGGGTCAGCAGCCCAGTGAAAAAAGTTGTCATTAAGGAAGAGGGATGGGTGATCTCTTTCAGCTGCTGCTGATTGGTTCGGTAGGATGAGCTTGGAAGTTGTCCACTGGCTGTAGCCTCTTGGAGGCCATGGGTGACCTTGACACGAACGGTTTTGGTGGAATGTACAGATAAAAGCCTGCTTGGAGCGGGTTTAAGAAAGAATGGAAAGACTTGGAGACAATGAATGAAGGCAACCCCTTTGGAATCCTGCTGCAAAGGGGAGAGGAGAAATACAGAGTCTGGCACAAATAATGTCCCTTTTCTGTGAGGGGGGGGTCATCTATACCAAAATCATAAACATGTTAATTCTGTAATACTGCAATACCATAACTACACTAACATGACGCCTTTCAAAAGGGCGTCTGCCGGACCCTGTAGCTCTCTAGTTAGAAGTATTCGGTTTTGCAGCTGGACACAGTAAGGTTTGTTTGTATGCACAAGGAAGAGAACAGATTGATAATGCCAGAAGAAGAAGAGAGTCTTGCTGGAGCAGGGTCCAGGGGTCAGCAAGAGGAGCGAATATCCAGGCCAACCCGAGGCCAGTTCTACCGCAAGAGAAGGGAAGGCAGGGCTGATGGCCAGTCATTGGAAGGTGGGTCAAAGCAGTGGGAGGGAGCGTGGAAGGGATCTTCTGGCAGCATCTATTTCCTCATGAAATAGGGAGCAAGCCCATCAGCTGAGAGTGGGGAGTCTGAAAGAGTGGGAGCATGAGTCAACTAAGAACATGGGGTGTAATTATGGGGAGGTATTAAGGAGATGAACAGGCATTACTTAAGGGCAAGGAGATTAGGAAAGAAAACACTTCAAGATGCATGAACTTCCCCTTGGCAGCACCACTTCCGGGATTTTTTCTCAAGGAAATGATTAAGGAATTGTGCCAGGACGTTCTCTAACAGGCCTGCTTGTAAGAGCACAAAGTTAAAAAACAATCTAAGAGCCCCACCGACCACAACTTGGTGACATTTGACCATTTAATCAGTGCGGCCTTTCAGACGTGTACGTTGGAACCAAAAGCTATTGACCGTAGGGTCAGAAGAAACAGAAAGCTCCCACGTCTGTAGAAAAACCCATTTATTTGTGTGTCTCTGTCTGTGTCTATTGACATGTTTAAAATCGGTGATTCTCGCCAAAGTGGGTTATAGATTGCCAATTCCTTTCCTTGACTACGTGGTCGAATTTTTCTGTAATAAGCAGAGGGAGAGACTGGCAATGAGAAAACAGCACAAGAACCTGATGGGTGTTTCTGTGCTATTGGCACCTTCAGGTTTGTTTTGCGACTCCCCAAGTGACCTGTAACCTGCTTTCTATGCTGCCTCTGCGCGCTCCAAATTTCCTTAAAATTGAAGCGAATCCTGGAAACACCACCGTGTGGCCACCTCCTTACCTAAAATCTGCACCAAGGACACCATTACTGCCAAAGCCACCCCAGCTAAGAATATCTAAGTGAGAATTCATTTTAAAATACTTCAGTACAGGTAGTTGGGGTGTGTAAGCATTAACTCTATTCAACAACACAAGTTGATTAGTCTGTGACATTTCTGATCAAAATCTATGTACGATAGTCAGTTACTTAGCATATAGTGTATACAAAGGGGGACACCCCCCAAAATGAAATTATTTTCTGGAGGGCGGGCCCCCTGTAGGACAGGCTCCCCCACTAGGTGGGTGTTCTAGGGACCCGTCTGCATCTGGGCACCAGCTGGTGCTGTGAGAGGCTGCGTTCGGCATCAGTGAACGTTTTTTGGAGACTTTCAATGCGTTTGCCCGTTGCATGACGGGTGATGGACACGGACACCGTGCAGCGTGACAGCGCACCTGCCTGCACCGCGCTGAGTGCTCAGCAGTTTTTGCCCTAAATCAGCACAACCCCCGTGCCCCACCTCCCTAGTCACCCGATCTCGCCTCAAGCAACTTCGTTTGTTTGTTTTCCCAAGCCTCTGCTGGATGAGGACTCTGGCCTCTCTACCCACCCGCCCTGTGAGTGTTCTTTAGAAGACCATTTGCCTTCTTTCCACACTGTTGCACTTACCCGTGATCCGGCTGCTCAGTTTCCAGCCCCAAGTTGGCATTCCCCGATCCACTGGCTGCTTGTGCACTATTAATGTCTGGATTATACTGGATAACGTTGGAGGTTAAAACGGATTCATGCACATGGATGACTGAGTGAGCCACAGGGACATGACCTAGAATAATCTCACGGTTCGATGTTGCATAAACATGTTTTAGAGTCGGTTTAACAGCCAACTTGATACTTCCTGAATGTGTCAGCCATAGCACACACTTTGCTGCTAGAAGGGAGAAAAAGGAAAAGTAGGCTTCTCTTCCCATTCACAGTCAAGGTAATTATTAAACTGAGAAAATCTGGTTGCCCTCAGTAATCCACTTTTTGAGCTTTTCTTTTCATCCTGTATTCCTTATTCATTTTTTTGTACAGAGATAAAGCAAAGGCAACTTTCATACCTGGAATGGTGGCATTTGACCTCAAGGTTATGATTTAAAGTGCACATGCCTGACTCTGACCAGAGATCGAAAGGCACATCGCAATAATGGGACTGGCATTACAGGCCTTTGACATGACACACGGAGAAAGAGAGAGAAACACAGCACCGCTGCTGTGAGGCAAAATGCATATATTAATCATAAGGAAACATCACACAAACCCAAAATGGGGCAGATTCTACAAAGTAACCGGTGTCAGATCTTCGAAAACGATCGAGGCCACAGAAGACCAATCACCCCAGACTGACGAAGACTAAAGAGACAGCACAAGTGGACGAGGCACGTTATCCTGGATTGCAGCCGGAAACAGAAGGAAACAACTTCTTTGTTCTGTACAGATTAGAATAATAGGCAAAATTACACGGGGCTCCTGCGTAAGTGTCACCTTGCCACGTTTGATGGCCGAACTGTGTTCTGTGGGACGATGCCCTGGTCTGTTGGCAAATTCACATTGACGTTCCCGGTGGGACGGGGGCGTCACATCTGCAACTTGCAACTGTCCCAGGAAAACAGATGAGACAGGAATAGAAAGATACAGAGATATAGCACAATTAGGGTGAAAGGTATATGGCCGTTCTTGGTAGTGTTCTCTCAATTTTCTGGAAGTCTGACCTGATGTTACAAAAAAATAGAGAGAAAGAAATACTAAGGAGCCCTAAAGCAAGAGGCATTCGGTTACTTCCCATTCCGATTCAAATGAGAACGTTCACTTCGTCGACTGGACCGTAACATCCACGAGGTAGTCCGTCACCGAAAGGATGGATTCAGGGAAAGGAGAAAGAGAAAAAGGTGCTGACAGCCTCAGAAGGTGCGGACCCAATGGGCCCCGTGCGGGTTCCAGCTACCTGTCGAGAGGCAGGAGCCATACAGGGCCTGTCCGGGAGAAATGCAGCCTCGGAGGCCTCTAGTTTTCCCACTACCTGGCTGGATGCTGCAGGACAGCCCTCGTGCACCTGTTATATTCACATGGCAGGGAGAGCGGAAGTTAGAGCCGTAAAGGGAACTCGGTACCACAGAGTTCAAGGACACCAGGCCCCGCCCACAGACCTCCCAGTTCATCTTCATGGACTACCACCGGAAAGCACGCTGCAAAGACCTGTACCCATTACTATGTGCAACCGGGTCACCTCTGTCTTGTGTATGTGCCTGTGTAAGATGTGCCTGGGGTCCTGCAGACCCTCTGAATCAGAGTGTGTGGGGAGGGGGCTCCTCTCAGTATCACGCAGCCAGCATGGCCCATCACCAGGTCCTCTCGGCTGCAGACCTTGGTCAGGTCTAGGACGGAGGCAACCAAGTCCAGTGCCACCGTGCTCTCTCCTTTGGCATGTGGCACACCGAGGTGTGACTGTGATTACCTGGTGATGACTCTGCGTGGCTGTCTTCCCCGCACAGAGCGCTAATGTGCTCTCAGAAAACAGTGGACACTAAACAAAAACCCATCTGGTCCTTGGGTTGAGTAAGTCCACGTACGGCCTCAGAGAGGAGCTGTGTCCTGGACATTCGTGATATGCAAGTGGCTGCAGGTTGTACAGTTCGGTGTTTGGCGACCACTGGGCCGCGGAAGGCTGTCCCTCCACCTCAGCATGAGCCACAGAACTTCCAGGGGAACCTCTGTTTCTCCAGGTGTACTTGCTCCTGAAGGTTTGGGGACCCTGCAGGACGGTGAAGACAGACACCTAAAGGTAGGTGGCTCTCAGGCACTTCGTGATCCTCGCCGCTGTGCCCTCTTGCCTGTGTCACCTTTATCTGCAGGGTGACCTCCTTCTGAGATGTCCAGACGCTGTGGTGGCCAACCAGCCAGACAACGGACTGAACCGGGCCCGCTCAGGCAGCCCATGAACCAGCCACAGGGCTGAGGAAACGCAGTTGCCTTGTTAGCTTGGACGGGCGGGGGTTCACCCCTGTGGCTGGAAGGGGTCCCATGTATACACAGCGGCTACACAAGGCGGGGGGTGGGATGGATTGGGGGGCAGGGGAGCAGAATGTCCTCCACATGTGGAATTTAAGTCAGCAGAGAACTGGGGGTACTGCTGGCACTTGGCTCGCGTCAACCCCTCCCCGACGATCGCTGCCTCCTTGGGCAGTTTCACACGTTGGGTCGGCTTGCCCTTGGGGTGAGAAAGGCGGCCCTTGAGTGGGGTACCCCCCACCCCGGTGGAGTGCAGAAGGCAGGGAGAAAAGCACAGGCAAGAACTGAGGCACGGATAAGAAACCAGCGTTGGGGGTCGGGGTCCAAATACACGGTGACGGCAGAGCTGACCCTGGGTGGTGGGCACACCACGCAACGCACAGACACGTGTCATGGAATTGTAACCCGTATCATCTCACCGACTCATGTCCCCCTGACAAGCTGGATGATAAAAACACTAGACAGATAGATAAATGAACAACTGAGACGGCCAGTGTACTCCGTTGCCTTTTCCATGTCTTTTCTTCCTTTTCTT
The DNA here is from genome assembly GCA_004026885.1 of Lyroderma lyra. Lineage (NCBI taxonomy): Eukaryota > Metazoa > Chordata > Mammalia > Chiroptera > Megadermatidae > Lyroderma > Lyroderma lyra. The sequence continues at coordinate 774 of PVJL010014431.1, read as the reverse complement.
CTCGTTCCCATGCTTTCCCACGATGGGGTTTTCTCTTCCTCTGCCCACAAGCTGGCCGTGAGGAGCAGAGCTACACGCGAGACACTGCTGAGAGGGACACTGGACGCACATCGCCTGCCCCGTTCCCCTGTACGTCAGGTTCCCAAGCTTATTTTCTGTGAGCCTTAATCTCAGCCTTTTGCCTCCTAAGTTTGAAGTAAAGCCCTTCTGGAGGCAGGTCCCCGCCCAGCACTGAGAACAGAACAAGGGTCTTAGGACACCCCCCGTGCTTTCCGGACAGCACTGGAAAATTCGAGCGTTGGTGGCGCCTTTGCAGGGGGCGGCCGGGCGCTGCTGAGACGACCCCAGCGCTAGCCGAGCTGCAGGGGCGCCTCATGCAGACCACGGACAGACATCCGGACTGCCCCTCTCTTCCTGTGAATTGTGACGTCATAAGCACAGGGCTTTCGTGGGACCCCAGGTGGCCTGGGAGGTGGGCCGTCACTCATTCCCCACCCAGAGTCGATGAGAGGCTGGAGGGCTCAGGCCCGCTCGCTGCGGGACGCCTGGGAAAGGGCTTGGCCCCTGTCCAGGGCAGGTAGGTGTCCATCAGGTGTTACGTCTCTCTGCTTCCTTGCTCCAAAGCACTGGCCCCGACGAAGAGATCCAAGAAATTACTGTAGCAAGTTACTCCCGACAGCCCTCTCCTAATGTTGCAATCAGCAGCAGCCATTAGGTTACTGCCTAATTCATCTGAGAAATTTGTGTGATAAGGTCTCTCTCTCTCTCTCTCTC
>PVJL010014430.1:0-18610 GCA_004026885.1 Lyroderma lyra | reverse complement strand
TTTTTTATCCTCCTGCTTGTCCTTTTTCTGCTCCTCCTCCTCTTCCTTTTTCTTTCTTTTATTTTTCCAGAGTTCAGCTTTTTATTGAATATGTTACAAAAGAAGTTTAGTCAAAAAGACCAAAGCCCCAAGAGGAGGAGGGCAAGATGGCGACTGGGGAGGGGGTCCCTAAAGCCTCTTGCAGAAAACACAATTGAACGGCCACCCAGGAGCCAAGGCAGAGGACCCTGAGTGACACAATGACAGCTGAGAAATCCACCTGAAACTTGGAAAGAAGGGGGCGAGTGGGAGAGAGGGGAGGGAGCAGAGACAGATCACAACAGGACCCCATCACTGCTGACTATCTGGGAGCAGTATAGTGCATGGGAGTGGGGAGGCCAAGAGGTGACAAGAGTGAAAGCCAACCAAAGTGGCAGAACGGTGGGAGACCATGGGGGAGCTGGGCATTAGAGCAGCATGTTGGGGACAGAGCTTGGGGGCCAGCCTCTGAAGCTCTTGAGTACCAAGAGGGCTGAGTGATGACTCTGAACAGCCACAGGCCAAGGTAGGGCCCCAAAGACAGTACCTCGGTTCCAGGCGCCCTCACAGCCCATAGCACATGCGTGCATGGCTCTTCTGCAGGGCTGCCTACAATGGAGGAGAGCCAGCTGCCTTCACACGACCTGTGCCATCAGGCCCATGGCTTTGGACTTGTGGTTCACATGCACCCAGTGCCCACATACGGTGTGAATGGCTGGTCACTGGAGCAGGCCCGGGAAAGGCGGATTTGATAGCATTTGCCCCAGCCAGCAAAAGCAGCCTTGGCCTGCATCCCCCAGTTTCTCCAGCATAGGGTAGGAGGTGGAGCTGCTCCAATGTCCTGTTTGTTGGCCTCTCCCCTCTCCTACAGCCTCCCCAATGAACTGCAGGAAGTGGAGGGACCCCGGATAGAGAATCACTGCCTCCCAGAGCCACCTAGTGTCTGCCCTAAGCAAGACACCACAAAAATACTAATCAGGGCTCCTGGGCTCTGCTTACATAATGTCCTCATGACAAAGAGAAAGAACCCAGCAGACATTATGAATTCTTTAGCATCTAAAGCTGCTCAGAAAGAACATGAAAAATATCCAGAAGAGAGTTTCATAGACCTAGAATTTTCTGAACTAAGTGACAGAGAATTTAAAGTAGACGTTCTTGGGGTATCCCGGGTGGTGTAGTGGCTAGGCTTCAGCACTCTCAACGCTGCAGCCTGGGTTCAATTCCAGTCAGGGAACTACCTCCCACCCCCCCAAATAAAGTAGCCATTCTAAAGGCTCTGAGAGAAATGACAACATACTGGTGAAACACCATAGCTGAGGTGAATGACCTAAGAAAGAAAACCCATAAACAAAAGGAACAATTTAACAAAGAAATTCAAAACATAAGGAAGATTGAGATGGAAATTCAAGAGATAAATAATACAACAAAAGAAGTGAGAAACAAAATAACTGCCACAGGAAAAAGGACCAACCAGATGAAGGAAAGAATTAATGATATTGAAGATCAGTGCATGGAAACATCTCAAAAGAAGGAAGAGAGGGAATATAGAACCAAAAGGATTAAAAGAACTCTGCAAGAACTATCTGACTCCATGAGACAAAATAATATCAGGATAATAGGATTAGAAGAAGGAGCAGAGCACTCTACAGAAAACATAAACAAATAGTAGACAAGAACTTTCCAAACCTATGGAAAGATCTGGAATCTCAAATTCAAGAAGAAAACAGGTCCCCTAGATACCTGGACCCTAGCAGATCTTCTCCAAGACACATGGTACTAAAGATGTTAAAAACTAAAGACAAAGAGACAATTTTCAAGGCAGCCAGGGAAAAAAGAATTATAACCTTTAGAGGAAAACCTATCAGGCTGACATCAGACTTCTCAGCAGAAACTCTACAAGCCAGGAAGGAGTGGAATCAAATATTCAAAACTTTAAAAGAGAGAAACTTCCAGAATTATACAGCAAAATTGTCTTTCAGATATGAAGGTAGAATAAAGACCTTCTCAGACACACAGAAGCTGAGGGAATTCACCAGCACAAGGCCGACACTTCAAGAAATACTGAAGGAGGCTCTTCAACCTAAAACAAAACATCAAGACAAATGGAATAGAGCTGGGGCAAAAAGAAAGAAAAAAATAAAACTATAACAAAAAAGTAATGGCCCTAGGAATTCCTCACATATCAATCATCACTAAATGTTAATGGACTGAACCTACCAATAAAAAGACACAGAGTAGCAGACTGGATTAAAAAAGAAAACCCAACCATATGCTGTCTCCAAGAGACACATCTCAGCCACAAGGACAAACACAGACTCAGAGTGAAAGGATGGGAAACAATACCCCAAGCAAATGGTAACCAGAGAAAAGCAGGAGTAGCCATACTGATATCTGATGAAATATACTTCAGGTTAAAAAAGATAGCAAGGGACAAAGATGGACATAGCATAATGATAAAAGGCACAATACAACAACAAGAAGATTTGACACTAAATATATATGCTCCAAACCAGGAAGCACCAAAATATACAAAGAAACTACTAACAGACTTGAAAGCACAATCATTGTGGGAGGCTTAAACACCCCACTAACCGCCATGGACAGATCATCCAAACAGAAAATAAATAAGGAAATATCAGCTCTAAATGACACATTATAGCAATTGGATATAATTGACATTTATAGGACACTTCATCCAGCAAAAAGAGACTATACCTTCTTTTCTAGTGCACATGGAACATTCTCAAGGACAGACTACATGCTGGGACACAAAAGTAGCCTCAGCAAATTCAAGAAGATCGAAATCATACCAAGTGTATTGTCAGACCACAAAGCTGTGAAATTGGAGATTAACTGTAAAAGGAAAGCAGAAAAAACCACATATACATGGAGATTAAACATATCTTATTTAAAAATGACTGGATAAAAGAACAAATAAAAGATGAGATTAAAAAATATATAGAAACTAATGACAATGAAAATACAACACATCAGAATTATTGGGACAGAGCGAAAGCTGTAATAAGAGGAAAATTTATATAATTACAGGCCTATCTTAAGAAAAAAGAAAAATCACAAGTAAACACTTTAGCACCCCATCTTAAATAACTAGAAAAAGAAGAGCAGACAAAATCCAAAGTCAGAGGGAAAGAAATAATAAAAATTAAAGCACGGCTAAACCAATTAGAGAACAGGACAATGGAAAAATTTAATATTACAAAGAGCTGGTTCTTAGAGAAAGTCAATAAAATTGACAAACCCCTGGCTACACCAATCAAAAGACAAAATGAAAGGATACAAATATCCAAAATTAGAAATGAAAGGGAAAAATTACCACTGATATCACAGAAATGCAAAGGTTTATAAAAAAATATTATGAAGGGCTTTATGCCACTAAATTTAACAACCTAGAAGAAATGGACAAGTTTCCAGAAATGAATGGCCCACCTAGACTGAACCAAGAGGAACTGGATAATCTAAATAGACCAATCAATAGCAACGAGATTGAAATGACTATCCATAATCTCCCTAAAGGCAAAAGCCCTGGATCAGATGGTCTCACCAACGAGTTCTACCAAGCATTCAAAGCAGAATTAATGCCTCTCCTCCTCAGACTCTTCCAAAAAAATTGAAGAGGAAGCAATACTTCCTAACTCATTCTATGAGGCCAACATTACTTACAGCCTGGTAAAAGACAACACACACACACACAAAAGAAAACTATAGACCAATATCTGAACACAGATGCAAAAATCCTAAACAAAATATTAACATATAAGGGTTCCCTGATGGTGTAGTGGCTAGGCTTTGGCACTCTCAATGCTGTGGCCTGGGTTCGACTCCCTGCCAGGGAAAACCACCAATATATATATATATATATTAGCAAATAGAATACAACAATGCTTCAAAAATATTATACATCATGATCAAGTGGGATTCATCCTGGGAACACAAGGATGGTTCAACATACGAAAATCAATCAATGTGATACACCACATAAACAAAATCAAAGATAAAGACCATATGGTCATATCAATTGATGCAAAAAAAGCTTTTGACAAGATACGACATCCATTTATGATCAAAACACTAAATAAAATAGGTATAGAAGGAAAGTATCTCAACATAATAAAGACCATATATGACAAACTCTCAGCTAACATCATACTGAATGGGGAAAAGCTGAAGCCTATTTCTCTAAAATCAGGAACAAGACAGGGATGCCCCCTGTCACCACTGCTATTCAATATAGTTCTGGAAGTTCTAGCCACAGCAATCAGGCAAGAGAAAGGAATAAAAGGTATCCAAATTGGGAAAGAAGAGGACAAATTGTCACTATTTGCAGATGACATTATCCGTTATATAGAAAATTCCAAAGATTCCACCAGGAAACTATTAGAAACAATAAACCAATACAGTAAAGTCACAGGATACAAAATCAATGTACAAAAATCAACAGCATTCTTATACAAACAACAAATCCTCAGAAAAAGAAATGAGGAAGTCAATTCCTTTTGCTGTCACAACAAAAAGAATGAAATACCTGGGAATTAAATTAACAAAGAATGTGACAGACTTATACTTGGAAAACTATAAGACACTTTTGAAAGAAATTGAAGCAGACACTAAGAAATGAAAAAATATCCCCTGCTCATGGATAGGAAGAGTTAACATTGTTAAAATGGCCATTCTGCCCAAAGCAATCTACAGATTTAATGCCATACTTGTTAAAATCCTACAATCATACTTTCACAAAACAGATAAAAGAATTATCAGATTTATATGGAACCATAAAAGACTTTGAATTGCCAAAGCAATACTGCATAAAAAGAATAAGGGTGTTGGTGTTACCCTTCCTGACTTCAATTTATATTACAAAGCATCTATAGTCAAAACAGCTTGGTATTGGCAGAAAAATAGAAATATAGACCAATGGAACAGAACTGAAAACCCAGAAATAAATCCACAAATTTATGGACAAATAATTTTAGATAAAGAAGCAAAAAAATATGCAATGGGGAAAAGACAGCCTCTTTAGTAGGTGGTGCTGGGAAAGCTGGAAAAACATGTGCAAAAGAATGAAACTGAGCTGTGAATTCTCACCATATACAGAAATTAACTCAAAATGGATTAAAGACCTTCATATAAGACCTAAAATGATAAGCTGTATAGAAGAAGACATTGGTACTAAACTTATAGACCTAGGGCTCAAGGACTTCATGAACCTGACCTCAAAGGCAAGGGAAGTAAAAGCAAAAATAAATGAATGGGACTATATCAAACTAAAAAGCTTCTGCACAGCAAAAGAAACCATCAACAAAGCAAAGAGACAGCCAACTGAATGGGAGAAAATATTTGCAAACAACACATCAGCTAAGGATCTAATATCTAAAATATATAAAGAACGAATATGACTTAACAACAAGAAAACAAACAACCCAATTAAAAAGTGGGCAGAGGAACTAAACAGACACTTTTCCCACGGAGAAATACAAAAGGCCAGCAGACATAGGACCAAATGCTCATCCTCATTAGCTATCAGGGAAACGCAAATCAAAACCACAATGACTTACCACCTCACACCTGTTAGAATGGCTATTATGAACAAGACAAGGAATAAGAAGTGCTGGAGAGGATGTGGAGAGAACGGAACTCTGATACACTGCTGATGGGAGTGCGAACTGATATAACCACTGTGGAAGATGGTGTGGAGGTTCCTCAGAAAATTGGGAATGGAGTTACCATTTGACCTAGCAATCCCCTTCTGGGGATCTACCCAAAAACCTTGAAAACCTTAGTCCACAGAGACCTATGTACCCCAATGTTCATTGCAGTGCTGTTCACAGTGGTCAAAACATGGAAACAACAAAAGTGCCCTGTGACAGATGACTGGATAAAGAAGCTGTGGTACCTATACACAATGGAATATTACTCAGCTTTAAGAAAAGATCAAATATTGCCATTTGCAACAAATTGGATGGACCTGGAGATCTTTATGCTAAGCAAAATAAGCCACACAGAGAAAAACAAAAACTGTATGACTTCACTCATATGAGGAATATAAAACTGAAAGCAACAAAGAAAAAAAATGAACAAACAAAAAGCCCACGGACACAAGCAATAGTTTAATGTTCATTTGGTGACACATGGGGAGGGGAGGGGTAAAGGGTGAGGGGGTGGGAGAGATGGAGGGAGCTAAATATATGGTCATGGAAAGAGAATTCATATTAGGTGGTGAACTTATTATACAACAAATTGACAATGCACTGTAGAATTGCACACCTGGAACCTATGTAATTCTTGCTAACAAATGTCATCCCAATAAGTCTATCAATAATAAAAAAAAAAAAGGACAAAGCCCATGTCATCATCAGACTCCTCAGATTCTTTTTTCTTTGCTTCCCCTTTCTTCTCTTCAGCGGGGGCAGCAATAATGGAGGGGGCAGGATATCTTGCTGGTACAGTACCAGCTGCTGGGCCAGGTCCACCAGCTCCTGCATTGCAGATGAGGATCCCAATGTTGACATTGGCCAAAGCCTTTGCAAACAGGCCTGGCCATAAAGGTTCAACATTTATACAGGCTGCTTTAATGAGGACATTGATCTTATTCTTTGTGACTGTTACTTCATTGTTGTGCAGGATGAGGTCTGAGTAGATGCAGGTGAGTTCTGAGATGGAGGTCATGGTGCAGGTGAATGCTGCCAGATGCAGTGCTAGTTGCCGGATGAATTGAGGGCCTCAGCCCAACGTGGCCTTAGCTTTCTCAGAAGGACCAAGCACCTTACCAGCACTTGAGGAAAAGCCTTCCTTTTTCTTAAAATATTTTTATTGTGATAAAATATGTGTAACATGAAATTTACCATTTTAACCATTTTTAAGTGTATAGTTCAGTTGCATGAAGTGCATTCACATGGTTGTGCAACCATTGCTGGCTATTTTTTCTTGAACCCTCTCCTGACACCAGCACACTCAGGCCCCATTTAGCACACTTGCTGTCCACATACTTGAAATGTGCAGAGCTGCAGAACTTGGACAGTGTAGCTTGATCTTTCTGGTCAGCTGGTCAGCCTCCAGAAGCTGTTCTGCAGAAGCATAGCTGTCATTTCCATGGACTCAGTGTGCTGGAGCTCTCCCTGACACAGCTTTCTGCAGCCATGTAGTCATTTCTGTGTAAGTTAGCTAAGACTGCAGCAACAGTTTTCTTATAATCAGCTGCACAATTCCCAATTTCCTTACTTTTTTTTTTTTTAATAGAGTGCTGCCTGGTCACCCCTGCATCCTTATGCTAGCATTCTTGAGGCTTTTCCTAAGCATTCAACTGTCTGACGAAGTGTTTCTCACTTTCAATACATTGGCTGTTGATACAGTTGTACAGATTTTTAGGGATTTATGTTTTCTATGAGTGTTTCAGCTCAGTGGTCAAAACATGGAAACAACAAAATGCCTGCAGTGTTTGGGTACCCATGGATGCTCTATTGGGAGTGGTGTTTTCTAGAACCATCCTACTGGCTTTCTCAATAAGTTCATAGTTTCTGCATCTTCTTCAGCATCATGCTAGCTGGCTCAACAGCTCTGCTTTTCCATATTCAGAAATGGCATTGTCATAACCTGGCTTCCACGTGAAAAGAACAGTTTTCAGGTATTTCTCTGCTGTGGCAAGGTGCTCTGGCCCCTCATTATCCTTTCGAGCCACCATTGCCACAGTCCACCCTGACGTGGAGGGCGAGAGAGCCTCTTCCTTTCGGCCTCTGAAAGAGCTCAGCTATTTATAGAGCTTTCATTTCAGACATTATCTGTTTACTTATTCATTGTCTTTCTTTCTCACTTGAATATAAGCTCCATATCTATTTTTTACCACTGAATTCATGCCTAGCACACACAAACCTTAGTGAAGGTCCTTAAGGAATATTTTTGAATGAATGAATGAGAAGTACTGAATGCAGAAAGTTTCTTCAGAGAGAAATTTAGGCTAATCTCCCAGCCTCCTCTAATCCATTCCCACCACTTGAAAATTAAATGAATAAGTTCAGAAATTATCCCAAGGATCTTTCCCTCTTATATTTCCTTGTGTCTCTTCACTGAGAGAACTTTTAAGAACTACCTAAGACATTAGTTCTGACCTTGATTGCCCAAAGAGACCCTGCAAAACTGGCCCCATATGAACTTAGTGCGTTCGAACCTGCAGGCTTTCCTTGTGCAAGGGCAGTGAGCTGAAAGCCCCACAGAGTGAACAGGGGTTTTGCACATGAGGATCTCTGCTCACGTGGCCCTCCCATTTTGCTACAACCTTGGGACTTCTACATAGCTGAGGGAATGCTTCCAGGGAGATCAGCCCAGGTGACCTCGATGCAGTTTTCAAACAGTGGTTTCTCCTTCCTCTGAGCTCCAACTCTCTTTAGAGTAAAGCACACAAAGAGAGATAATGTACAGCTTCTGTGTGTGATGCCTCCTTAACACAGGTTAGATTTTAAGATTCAGCTAGGCAAGTATAGTGCCCCAAACGAGCTAATGAACCTGATTGACAAAGTTCTTGAAGAGAGTGCCAAGGAGATTGATCAAAAGAGAGCATCACAGTTGAATCAGCAGTCAGGCTCTGAAATGACCACAACCACCACCACAGCCTCTGAGAGCACCAGGGAATCCACAGTTAAGTCTTTCCCTACCATGGACTTCACTGTGGCATCTAAACCCACCACAAACTCTGAGATCACTCTAGTCACCACAATGTCTGTGCCCACCACAGCCTCTGACACCACTGTGGCCTCTACTGTAATGTCTGTGCCCACCATGGTTGTCACTACAGCCTCCGAGACCACCAGTGCTTCCCCCACAGCCTGTGAGACCATCATGACCTCCATCACAATGTCTGCTGGAACCACAGCCTCCAGCACAGCCGCTGAAACTACCATGGGTTCTGCAATCATCCCAGTCTCCCAATCAACTTGAACTGTTTTTCCAGTCTCCCAATCAACTTGAAATGTTTTTCCAGTAAACTTTGTAGCTGGCTCTGTCTCAGCTTCATCCCAAATTGTCATCCCAGCTGATGGATGACAAGGTGGACTATTACTTTCTCAGTGTGATTTTTACTTTCTCACATAGCGTAATATAAAGACCACGAGAAGGAGAGATACAGAATATAAAAACGATAGATGGAGCAAGAAGTAGGGAAAAAGCGAAGGAAGGCGAAGTGGGATCCCAAGGGAGATAGTGTGTGGGCCGATGTGGTATGAATAGATGAATCTAGAGGATTGGGGAAGCATATCTTTTATAAAGTAGTGGGAATGATAGTGCTAGAAGAAGGATCTCTAGAAAGTGATGAACATTGGGTCCCCAACAAGTTTTTCACTTCAGTATAGATGCTACCACATGCTACTTCTGGGGGTGAGGAGATGGAAGTGGGAGTTCTTTTCTCTCCTTTTACGATTTTTACCAAAGTGAAAAGAAATTTACTTTTCTAGGTACATTTTGGCACAGCTCAAACAGGTTGGAAATTTCAATTATTTTACTGAATGCTAATGGCAGATAATGAAGAAATAGGCTTAGTAAGAACAGAAGCCACAGGAAGGCTTGCCTGCTGTAGGGGAGGCTTCTGATGCTCTGAGAGCTGACCTTTTTCCAGGCCTGGAGCCCCTAAAGGGCGTAACAGCCCTGTGCCGGCAGCCCATTGCCCTTCTGCATTCTATCCTCCACCCTGGTCTTAATCTTCTATTCCAATATATTTTTTTCTTGTTCTATTAAAAATACGTCTGTATTTTCCCATTTTGGCTGTATGTATTTCTGTAAGTGGTCTTCAACATTTGTAGGACGAGCCAGCGTGAATACACAATAAATAAAAAAAAAATTTGACACACTAGCAGCCAGCAACTGGTTGGCATCATTTACAATCAACTTATTTGAGTTTCTTATTTCAGATTCTCTGATCCCCCTATGACAGAAACAAAAGGAGACTCACAGGTATGGGCAAGCTTCTAAATGTTTAAGATAAAGGTGTAATAAGTAGCATTTTATTAATTCTTTACTAGGTATGAGGTCCAGAGCCAAGCATGTAAGAGAGCATTGTTTCTCCTGAACTCTGTTCAACCACCTTTGGGGCATGTACTCTTATTATCCCATTTTATTGACTAGACATTGGAGGCAGAGACTGAAGTAACTTCCTGAAGATCACAGAGTGAGTCAGTGGCAAAGCTGGGCTCTGGTCCAAGTCTGCTAGGCAGGAGAGCCTGTGCTCTGAGTTGAAGTGTTTACATTTGGTTCTCCAGGTATTAGCTCTTTATGGGCCTTTCCTTATCTTTTATTTTTCTAATTGAAGTGCACAATCTCAAGCGTACAACTTGATTAATTTAAAAAAGGTGTACACACCTGTATAACCACCACCCAGTTCATACTACTGAACATTTCTATCATCTGAGTAGTTGCCTTTGTGTCCCCTCCCTGTTGATACCTACTTATGCCAAGGTTTCTACCATACTGACTTCTATTTTATGAACTTTCATTTATATTTACTGGTCCTCACAGACAGCTTGGTTGATTAACACAATAAGAGACTTCTTATTTCTTGAAGACTCTACTCCCTAGGTATAGGTGTAGATTTACCCTTGTCTGGACAGCTTAGTGGCAGTAATCTTACCAAGGTACTGAGCAATGATCATAGCATTCACAGACAGAATGTGCAAGTACAGTAATTAGGAAGGCTCTTTTCTCAGAGAAGTGAGAAAAGAGAAAACAGAAAATATTGGAAAATGAAAATTTGTGATCTGTGACAATCCAGGAAGGTTTAATGATATGAAAGGAGAGATTTAACTCTAAAAATATTATTTTTCTCGTTTAGAAGGACTTTTCCTTGGATAAATAGAGGCATTGATAACCTCCATGGCCACAGGTTGGCCTTGGGCTGGACCTGGACTCAGGACTGGGCTCTGGAATGTTCCACAGCCTGGAAAATGAATGGGTCCATGGAGGAACACATGGCTTTGGACATGGAGTGGGCCATGAGTTGAGCCACAGCCACAGGGGGTAGTTATATCATAAATCATGGCAGGAGTCATGGACAAGGAGGAGGCCATAACAAGATCCATGAAATAGGTCTCAGACAAGGTGACCAAGGAAGCCATGGAGGAAGAGACCAGACAATGGAGGATGCCATAGAAAAGAAAATACTGTGGAGAAGGGGATTGCTGAAGAGAAGGCAGTGACCATAAAATGGGTCTAGATAGGCTTCCAAAAGGTCTTCATGGAATTGGCCATACAGATGGCCATGAGCAAGGTTAAAGAAAGAACAAGAGAAAAGATCACAGAGAGTTTTCCCAGTGAAGCAGCCAGAAAAACAGAGAATGGTTCTGGAGGAGACCTGCAGCCTCATCAGATTTGGAAATGAGCTCAAACATCATTTTAAACCTCTCAGGAGGTCACAGTGACCAGCCTCAGAACAATCTCTCTTTGCTCTCCAATGTCAAGTGATAACCTGTGTCCCTTTGGCTTTGGATTTCTTGTTTCCTCAGGATGCAAGGTGACCAGTAAGAAGAAGCATGATGTTATTATAGCTTAAAAAAAAAAAAAAAAGGAAAACAACCTCATAGTAATTCTGATACCAAGATTTCTTGCTTACTTGTTTATCTGAGCAATTTTTTTCCTTCCTTTTTTCCTTTATTACTGAGTACTTGTGATGTAGTAAGCATTGTAGTAGGGGACTTTAAATGTACTATTACTTAATGATTTTGAAATTTATGACCTCAAAACAATCCTTTGAGAACTTCCATTTTTCTGGCAAGAGTGGACAAGGTACATTAACCACACCTCTCAGAGAAATCAACAAAAGTTGCTGGAGAAAATATTGGAAAATATCTTTGTAACTGTATCAATTAGCTGGGTAGATAATAGGTAATATTTAGATCAATAATCAAGAGAAGACGGAAACTCAGAGAGGTTGAAGGAGAGCTCTGAACCGGTCTTTACACTGAGGGCATTTTCCATATCTGGTGAGCTTCAGCTTATGTTCTCACAGCTTCTTAGCATGAGGACACATGAGGCAAAGTCCAGGACCTGCACAAGGGGTGGAATTTGATAGGAAACCTTTAGCGTATGGTTACATTAGAATAAAACCACATTGTCATTTGCACATTGGGGACTGGGAAAAATGACTTTCTAAACTCAACATTGAGTGGAGGGGGTGAAAAAAAATCTGCCCTGAGAATTTGTAAATTGTATGACATTCTTCATTTCTTAAAAAAAGTCAGAATAAGGCAAATTTATTGAATTATTTTGTATTGAGAACTAAAATAAAACACATACTCATAGAGAGCAATAAGATATTTCTTAAACAATGAAAAATAAGAATCCTTTCATAGTCTTTGCTTAAGTCAGTAGTCTAAAGGACAAAAACAGCAGAGAAGGCTTACAGTACTGTAGGGTTAACTTCTAAGACTTCCACGGGGGGAAAGATAACTATCTTACTGGATTCTGAAAAGAAGACTTCATACCTCCCTTGCTGACAGATGACATCATATCAATGATTATCTTGGCGAAAATTGCCAGCTGACATTTCAGGGGCCCCAGCTGTGGAAATGGCTGTTGTGACTGGTTGAAGGAACCGATTCCAAAAGCAGTGGGAAGTCACCTCTAATTATATCAGACTTGAATCCCGACTGTGAGTCGACTGCCGAGAGGTATACAGTAGGAGCTGGCAATGTGATGTTCACTAATCTGACTTCCTTCCTTCCTTCCTTCCTTCTTTCTTTCTCTCTTTCTTTCTTTCTCTCTTTTTCTTTCTTTCTTTCTTTCTTTCTTTCTTTCTGTAAAAATTGAGGTACAATTGACTTATAACATTATGTTAGTTTCAGATGCACAACATAGTGATTCAATATTTGTATGCATTGAAAAATGATCAACATAATAAGTCTAATTAACACCTGTTTAGGTTTGTGCTTCAAATCATACAAAGTGGGCAGACAGAAAACCATTTCAGACCTACTAAGTACCCTCTAGGTCTCCTTCATCTTTGGGAGCAATCTTTCTCCCTACTTCTTTGTCTCTGCCAAATGCTATGTGACATGTAAGGAGGAAATCACTAGGATGTGCTACAAATTAAAATCTCAAAATGTACTTGGAGTCTATATATGTATGTTTTTCTCATTGTTTTCTTTTGTCCTTTATTACTGCAAGCACCATGCTAGTGCCTTTAAATACACCAGCATTTATTTTTCAAAACAATCCAATGAGAACTTAAGTTTCTGGTTCTATAATAGGTTAAGAGCCTTGACTTTAAATACCTGAAAAATTTAAAATGGCAGACTAAAAAACTTCTTAAATGAATCAACGAGTCACATGGAAAGTAAAAAATGCTAAAATTAAAGACTAAGTTAAGGTAGAAGCTTTAGGAGTTAAGGGGAATACTGAAGCCAACCTTTGCCAAACCCAGTGAACTTAAGCTTTAGTAGCACAGCCTCAAGAAGACCAGCCAAGGTGAGGACTCTAGCAGTAGACCCTCACATTAATCCAAAAACTTGGGAGAGTGTAAACTAAAAATAAACCCACCCCTCTCCTAAGGAAATGCAAGTAAAATAGCCCTGTTTCTAAACTTGGTGCAAGGGAAGGGATAAGTGGAAGAAGTATCTCTTGAGAAATAGCTTGTAATCACAACAATACTTTACATGGTTTGCAGCCCCAAACCATAGGTAATGCAAATGACTTCAAGCTTATCATTTAATTTAAAAGAATCCTTCAATTGTAATGCTTGGTCAAAACATGCAAATTCAAGGAATGTCTACAGATAACATCACAAGAAAAATAAATTCATAATCATAAATCTCAATCACAAATGGAAACAGACACCAGGAGTGAAAGCCAGCAAGGAACAAAACATAAAACAGCAGCGTCAGGTCCCCAAAGCTGTAGGCATTGGAATTCTGAATACAGAATACAAAGCAAGCAGGTTTAAATGTGTGCCATAGCTTTATGGTTGTCCACTAATATTCATTCTCCATCTTTAATAACAGGATTCTCAAGTTTTAGTTGAGCACATGTCCACCCATTTAGAGAGTATATTTCCCATATAATCTCATGAAATTTAAAAAAAGGTGAAATTAAAATACTTGGTATCATTAGGGCATGAGTTGAGAGATGGGTAATAATAATTAAAGTATTCCAAGTTCCTTGTATTGTTTTGAAAAAGAGTAAAAATATTAATGACACTTAGACTCTGATAAGTTAAATATGCATGTAAAAATGTTTTTTAGTATAACCTCAAAAAGGTGCAATCTGAACTTGAATTTAGGACCGCTGCCTCCACACAATCCTAGACAGGGAAAAAAGGTTTCTTTCTTAGAATGTTATTGGCTTTTCAACCATGGAAAAGAATTACTGAGTGTCCAGGACCCAATCTGTTACTGACCGACCTTTTGCTCTCAGCCTCCAGACCTGCCTGTCACAGCCACTGGGCAGATCCATGCCTGAGTCTTTCCCAGCACACCTGGTCTCTTCCTGACTCTCAGACTCACTCATTCCAAGCTCCTTTTCTCCAGTTCCCTCCTGCTTGCAAGCTTCTTCCTAATAGGACTTACATGTTGGGGATGCTCATTAACATACAAATAAACTACTATCTGATATGCTGCCTCTTCCACAAAGGTTCTCATTGACAGGAGAATGGAGACAGCTGACTTCTGTCACATAGACTATATATGGAACTCCCACCAATCTCACCTCTCTTGCCCTGACCACAAGATGCCTTCACCATGAATTCCCCAAACCTTCTACTTACTTGTGTTTCTTCAGGCATGCTCATTTAGCTGTGTGTCTCTTCTGCTGTTACATCCATGTCCAGACCCACGTGAAGCTCTTGAAGGTCTTGGACTATAGATCTCCATCCTCCATCACACTTGAAGTCTCTCAAGGTAGTGTCCGAGGTGCACCCTACTGAGGCTCATGAGAAGGAACATCTGTGGGATCCCAGGATGGAAAAGCTCCTATGGATTCCTCTGAAGACAAGCAAGAGGGGAAGTCCTATGGCTGAGGGTCATAGGGGGCCCTATACCACCCCTGCACATGCTGAGCCTGACAGGTGGCTTGTCCTCTCTCCACACTCTCAGTCCCTGTGCCTGAGAGACCCCAAAGATGGCTTCATTAATGCCTGGCTCTTTCTCCCCCTGTTCATTCAATGTACATTGTTGAGTGCCTACTGCACACCCAGCAGTGTTCCATCTGTCTCCTGCCCAAGAGCCCAGATATAGTTACTGCTCTTTTCTGAGTCTCAGATTTCTGTTTGCTTAAGATATGTGGGGTCCTGCCCTCTTAGCTCAGTCCATTAGGGCTTCTTCCTTGCTCAAGCAGGCACACGGGGCTTCCTGACCAGGAAGTAGAAGAGGTTTCTGGCCCCATTCCTGCCTCAGAGGGTGGGACCCTTCCACTCTGACAACCTTGATCTCCTCATTCCATCCCACTTCCTGCAGCAACCCAACCCAGTGCCCTGTCTAGTGTGATCATGTCATTCTCCCTTTTCACCCTCCTCTTGACCCCTAGTATATTTCTTCTCAGGCTCAGTATTGTTTTGTTAGCTGCTCACCGTTGACAGAAGAACAAGTCAACGTCCCAACTCCTCCCCAACCTGCATGAAGGTATAAAGGCCCCTGCAGCTCTTCCATGACAAGAAAGAGGCAACAACACTGCACAAAGGAAGCTTAAGAAACCCAGGTATCCAGTTTCCCACTTCGCAAGCTCAAGGTTCTTCCCAAGAACACATACTTAGGAGATCCAAGCTCCTGAAAGCTCCAGACTTTATCTCTTCACCTTGAACTCTTCTTTCTCAAGAATACTGCTCTTTGCCTTCTAGGTCTTGGCCACATCTGGGATCCAGGCATCTTGCCTTCCAGCCACCAAGAGGCAAGTCAAGATGCAGAAAGAAAACATTGCCCTTCAGTCCTGGTTACTATTGCATCTCCTGCTTTTAGAATGTGGTGAGTGGTTTTCTTTAATAGTGGGTGGTCTGAAAGCCTTTGAGGGATTTTGGGGATGGTGACCACTACTAGACTAGTTCTGGTTCTCCTCCATAGAGTGAGAATCATTGTTTTACTTCAATCATTTCAGTCTAATAATGTATCACTAGGGAGGCAGGCTGCACAGTGGTTAAAACTACTGTGGACTCTGGTGTCAGATTGCCTATATATGAATTGTGGCCCATCTGTTACCTGTGTACTTTGGGTGAGTTGTTTAACTTCTCTGTGCCTCAGTTTCTGCATCAATAAAATGGTAACAACCTATGTGATATGGATGGGGGGGGGTTAAATATTAAGAATAAGGAAAGTTGACAATTTAAAAAAATATCGCTCATCTGTATTATACAAATTGAATTTCTCTCCTGTTCCTAACCCTGATTCCAGATCAGCCTAAGTTAGCCTCAGAATAAGGAGGATTGGATTCAAGAGTCAAACAGACTCCCACCCCATTTCCACACCTCTGGCACTCAAACACTCCATGCCATTTCTTATTGCGCAACTGGACAGCATGACTTCTTAGAGAATTTATCATTTTGAATAAAATTTAGCCCTCTTATAATTTTGATTCATCTATTCTGTTCTTCAAAACTTCTCAGATCAAATTCACTCTCTTTCACATACATCCCCTACTCTTGGTCATCTCACTTTCCCATTTAGTTTTACTCATGATTCTAACCTTAACCCTAAATTTGTACCCCATTTTAGAATTTGGGGACCTTCTCAAAATAGAGCTACACTCTAATCTTATGTTAGTTCAAATAAGACTGAAGAAAAAATATACATGTGCAGAGACAGCTAATAAGTACCCATGTTCCAGTTAATAGTAAAATGAGCCACAGTGAGATAAATACAGGCTCAGGGGAGCCTGAGTGTCTTTGTCCTTCAGGAGAGTGAGGGGGAAAATACAGGCACAACCTTAACTCCAGCTGAGTCTCGAAAAATGTTGAAAAGCTTCCCTATACTGTAGATCTTGATTTACAGCCCTTAATCCTGGGAGATTTTATATATTTAAGCTATATATACTTGTTCTTCTCCAGCCTCTGCCATAGAGATCAGGAGCCACTGACACTTTAATGCATATAGAATCAGTAGTCCCTTTAGAAGAGGCAGATACCTGGACCCATCTCAAACTCTGACTCATTTAGTCTGGAGTGGTTTACATAGGCATCTTATTTTCAACAAGTTCTTCAGGTAATCCTAATGTAGGTGTTTTCTGAATAACACTCTCAGAAATATTTTTCAAGAAGAAAGTAATACTACTTTAAAAGTGAATTAATAAATATACACTAGTTTTACCCAGGTCTTATAATTCCTTTATGATAACTTTAATCTCTATTGGATAACATATAGCAGGTTTTGGAATAAACTTATTTCCCATGAACTAGGTCACATAACCCTGGTGTTGGGATGGGAGGGTAGAGTGACTTAGCATGGCAGCTAAAAGTGCAGATTCAACAGCTTGGGCTCAAATTCCTGTTCTACTTAACAACTGTATAAACTTGGGCTACACTCAACATTTCTAAGCCTCAATTTCTCTGTCTTAGCTGGTGATAATAGTATCTATTTCATAGGCCTGTATTGAGCATTAAATAGAATTATCTATGTAATGAATTTAACCAAGTGTTGAGCACAAAGTATACATGCTCAATATGTATTTATCGTTATCATCAGGCATAACCTCAAGTGACAGTGGCACAACTGTCAACACTGGATCCAGTATGACCTCTAGCAGGATCAGCTCACCTGCCAACACTACACCCAGTGTTACCCTCAGTGGGATCAGCACAGCTGCCAACACTGGGTCCAGTGGGACCTCCAGGTGGGCCAGCACTACCTCCAACATTGGACCCAGTGTGACCTCCAGTGGGACCAATACAACCTCCAACATTGGGCCCAGTGGGACCCGCATTGGGACCAGCACAGCTGCCAACACTGTGTCCAATGTGATCTCCAGTGGGACCAGCACAGCCTCCAAAACTGGACCCAGTGTGACCTCCAGTGGGACCAGCATAACCTCTAACAGTGAGTCCAGTGGGACCTCCCGTGGGATCAGTGTAACCTCCAACACTGGGTCCAGTGTGACCTCCAGTGGGACCAGCACAGCCTCCAACATTGGGCCCAGTGGGACCCCCAGTGGGACCAGCACAGCTGCCAACTCTGGGTCCAGTGGGACCTCCAGTGGGACCAGCACAGTCTCCAACACTGTGTCCAATGTGATCTCCAGTGGGACCAGCACAGCCTCCAAAACTGGACCCAGTGGGACCTCCAGTGGGACCAGCATAACCTCTAACAGTGAGTCCAGTGGGACCTCCCGTGGGACCAGTGTAACCTCCAACACTGGGTCCAGTGTGACCTCCAGTTGGACCAGCATATCTGCCAAAACTGGGTCCAGTGGGACCTCCAGTGGGACCAGTGTAACCTCCAATACTGGGTCCAGTGTGACCTCCAGTGGGACCAGCATATCTGCTAAAACTGGGTCCAGTGTGACCTCCAGTGGGACCAGCATATCTGCCAAAACTGGGTCCAGTGGGACCTCCAGTGGGACCTCCAGTGGGACCAGTGTAACCTCCAACACTGGGTCCAGTGTGACCTCCAGTGGGACCAGCATA
>PVJL010014429.1:0-28127 GCA_004026885.1 Lyroderma lyra | reverse complement strand
CAGTGGCCAAAACATGGAAACAACCAAAGTGCCCTGCGACAGATGACTGGATAAAGAAGCTGTGGTACATATACACAATGGAATATTACTCAGCTGTAAGAAAAGATGAAATATTGCCATTTGCTACAAAATGGATGGACCTGGAGATCATCATGCTAAGTGAAATAAGCCAGACAGAAAAAACAAAGAACTGTATGACTTTACTCATATGCGGAATATAAAACTGAAAGCAACAAAGAGAAAAGAAATGAACAAACAAATAAATAACCCATGGACACAATCAATAGTTTAATGTTATTTGGGGACAAGTGGGTCAGGGAGGGGAGAAAGGGGAGGGGGTGGGAGAGGAGGGGGGGAAGCTAAATATAAGGTGATGGAAAGAGAAGTCACATTAGGTGGTGAACTTATTATACATCAAGTTGACAATGCACTGTAGAATTGTATGCCTGAAACCTATGTAATCCTTGCTAACAGCTGTCACCCCAATAAGTCTAACAATAAAAATGAATTAAAAAAAAAATTCTGGAAGAAATGGAAAAAAAAAATGAAAATGGTTCTTTAACTGTGCCCTAACTCACCGCAGCACCCTTTCTTTTGCCCCTGTGATGCTCTTCGCAGGCCAGCATTCAATCCCAGGGAGATCACCAATCCCCAATAATGTGCAATTTAGGGAGTTCCCTGATGGTGTAGCAGCTTAAGGCTTTGGCGCTGGTGCTGTCGGCGCTGCAGCCTGGGTTCGATTCCCAGCCAGGGAGCTACCCACATACCAAAAAGCAAAAAAAAAAAAAAAATAAAGTCCCAATAATGTGCAATTCATTATACTAACAATTTCATGGAGGGTACCAGGAGGGCACTGGCAGGCCAGAACTAGGATGGCAGCTAGACACCTAGGATGGAGACTTCCAGGAGGGCAAGGGAGCTCCTTAGAGTGTGCACCCACGGCATCTGGCTTTCCTCCCCAGTCCGGGCCCTCAGTGGGCCCGTATAGGCTTTAACCAGCAGCTTTGCCATTGCGTGATGTCCGCCTACACTCTGGAACCCTTCCCTGGCCTGCTCAGAGTGCCTCTTGTTGATCCGTTGTCCATTATTCCAAATTCCAATCTCTTTTCCCAGTTTACGATCTCATCACACCTCTCAAACTTGATTAATAAGTCTTTTCTTTTCTCTACTCAACTATAATTCAAGCTCTTTCTGGCTACAAGCTTTGATGACCCTGGATTAATTCCTCCACCCTATCCAGCCAAGCTTCGGGTTCTGACACTCAGACATAGGTCTCAGTTCCACCTGCATCCCAGGCCCATATTACTTTTGAGTGGGAAGGGAATCCCCAGCATTCCCATCACACATGATAGAAAGGCTGCTGCCACCTTGAACTCCAGGCTAGGCATGCCCTGCAGTGTGACTCTGGCCTTCTCCCCACCCCTTCATCTCTGCATTCTTACAATCCTCACCCCCATTTTCACCATAGCCTCAGTTTCTCAATGGCTCCCTTTCCCTGGGTCCAGATTTTTTGTTTCAGTTTCTGTTGGTACAATATAACCAACAGCATGGTGGTAAATCTCTTCAAATTCTTTATGGAATGGGGTGAAATACAAAATAAGCATGTAGCCAAAGAAACAAATACTGGTCTCCCTGCTCCCAAACTCAGTGACACAGTGCAGAGATGATCTGATCATCCTACTCTGCCTTTACACCCATCTATGGGTTTCCAACAGAGCCCCCAGAAGGTACCAGGCACACAGTGTTCTATAGGACAGGGCTCCTCAACCCCCAGGCCACAGACCAGTATGGGTTGGTGGCCTCCTAGGAACCTGGCTGCACAGCAGGAGGTGAGCAGCAGAGGGCAAGCAAGCAAAGTTTCATCTGTATTTACAGCCATTCCCCATTGCTGGAATTACTGCCTCAGCTCCACCTCCTGTCAGATCAGTGGCAGCATTAGATTAATTTTAGATTCTCTGTAAAATTATTTCATTATATATTACAATGTAATAATAATATTAATAGAAATAAAATACACAATACATGAAATGCGCTTGAATCATCCTGAAACCATCCCCCACCCCCCATCCACGCCCCCCTGTGGAAAAACTGTCTTCCACAAAACCGGTCCCTGGTGCCAAAAAGGTTGGGGACGGCTGCTGTAGGCCATTCACTGGTAAAGTAAGAGTAAATTGCAAGAGAAAGAAGCAAGCTGAGAACATTTTATGTCCTAGAATTGTAGGGAGTCCTAACTCCTCCAAGCCCACCTTGTCGGTAATATAGCAGACTCGATAGTGCCTCTGCCTTTGCACATGCACCCCAACTCCCCAAATTTTTGGATCAACAATGCCATCCAGGGTTATAAAAAAAAAGGGAAACATATCTGATATAGCCTGATCAATCACTGCAAGAAAAAAATTATATGAAATTCTTAGCAAACAAAAACAGATTACCCATAAAGAAAAAATAGACAATAACTGAATTTCTCATCTGCAAAATTGGAGACTGGACATTCACGAAGCAATGTTTATACATGGTTTACACATTCCCAAATGAAGAAATTGTGATTGTGACCCCAGAATTTTACACCTAGCTACACTGTACTTTATGTATGACAGCAAAAGGACAGTTAAGACACTTAAGGCCTCAGAAAATAAACTTTCTGAAGAACAAACGAAATTACTGAGGCATTCCAGCCAAACTGGAAATTAACCACATTAAATAATTCAAGAAAGAAAAGATGTTATAGAAAAATTATTGTTGTGAGCAATGAAACCAATTAAAATATAAGATTATGGATAACAAGGGGGTTATAATGTGATTATGCCTTAATAACTATTAACTTAATAACTATTAAGAAAGGATGTCTAGAATAGAAAAGGCATAAATATTTGGTAACCTAGAACTAAAATTTCATGTTACTGCAACTAAATCTGTGTATGGGAAGGGAGAAGGGAAAAGAAAAAGTATACTAAAGGTTTTATCTTATCTAGAAGAATAGTGATTATCTACTCTTAATAAATGTATACACACACATACGTTCTAATGTGTTTGCTAAAAACTTAAACAAGAGTAGAAAGAGCTATAAATAATGCATGCATATAAATATAGCTGTGTGGGTACTGTATTTTAAAATCCCAGGAATGTGCTCATCCAAGGAACATGTTAGACCCCAAAGAAAACCTCAATATAGTCGCAGACATAGAACTCTTACATAGTTACTGACTGGACTGTAGAAATTAACATCAAATACAGAAATCAAACATACAAGCCACTTGAAAAGAAAACAGTACCAGTAAGAAATATAAGGAAAGACCAAAAGCTAGTACTTTGAAAAGATCACTAAAATAACCACAAATGTATAACATTAGAAATTATAAAGGGGATATAATTACAGGTACAGAAGAGATTTTTAAATTATGAAAGATAAGTCAGGATGAACTGGAAAATGCCCCAGAAAATCTGAGTCAAAATCCAAAACAGACCAACACTACGGGGAAAAAAAATCTATTCTTCAAATAAAGGCATGAGTCTCAACTAGTTTTCCAAGAAACTTCTATAAGCCTTAATTGCTTATGTTCTCTAAATTGTGCTAGAGCAGGGAAAAGAATGAGAATAGTAAGGTTTTAACATTTATTGAATATTTACTATGTGCCAGGCACTATGCCAAGTAATTTATATATATGATATTCAGAAAAGGGAAGCTTACAAATTTATTGAGATGATCACAAAATGGGTAAGAAAACTTGACAAAGAAATCAGGCATATTCATAAAAATTGATCACATTTATAGGTAAAGATAATAGCCTAAATAAAATGTTACTAAATGGAATCTAGCTATGAATTTTAAAAAATGGTATATCACGACCAAATATAATTTTGGTCTCCTGGGAATTAAAAAATGGTTCAAGACAAAGAAACCTATTAATATAATTCATCATACTAAAAGGTGAAAGGACACCTTCATAGAGTCTAAAATAATACTTATTCCTGAGGGTTTAACAAATATTTTTGTTAAAAATAAAACAAAATAAAAACAAAACTTAGTAAAAACCAGAAATGGGAGGTAACATTCTTAATGTGATTTTTAAAAGTTACCTAAGAAAGTTAATAATAAACATCACACTAACAAAAAAAACCTAAGGAACTTTTCCATAAAAGACAGGAACAAGATAAAGTTGCTTTTTCTAACCACTATTATTCAATATTGTTCTGGCCAATGAAACAAAGTCACAAAGAAGTAATGTGTATAAATACTGAAAAGAAAAAAGTTTTTATTATTCGTAGATGATACAATTATTTATCTGGAAAATCCAAAAAAATCAACTGAAAAACTTACAAGAATAAGAGTTTGATAAGATAGCTAGATATAATTAATATATATAAAATAAGAGCATTAGTGAATTCTAAAGTTGGAAATTACTGTACAATGGAAAAAGAATCCATTCACAATATTAAATACTCTAAATTTAACTATAATTTAGAAGTTTAAGACATACAAGTTCTGACAAGTAAATTTGCAAACTTGTCACCATGTGCTTAACGTTGGCAGCATTGTACAAACTACTTGATAAGGTTTCATAACCTTGGTGTATCTCTCTCTCACAGCTGTGACTGTGTCGACGTGTGGTGGTCTCTTGCTGAGTGGCATTCATTATTGTTGTTGCATGTTTTTGTGTTTCGTTGCCAGAATGTTGGAGCTTGAATTAAAACAATGAACGAACATTAAATTTCTTGTTAAACTTGGCAACAGTAGAAGTGAAATCAGGGACATGTTAATCCAAATTTATGGGATAATGCCATGAAGAAAAAGGCAGAGCACAAATGAATTAAATGTTTTCCTGAGGGGAGAGAAAGTGTTACTGATGAAGAGAGGTCAAGGCGGCCAGTAATGAGCAGAACAGAAATGAAAACATTACAAAAATTCATCAACTTGTATGTCAAAATCGTCAGCTGACTGTGAGCAGCACAGCAGACCAAGTAAACATCGACAGAGAAACAAACAGGAAAAACTTAACTGAAAATGTTGGCATGAGAAAGGTGTGTGCAAAAATGGCCCCAAAGGAGCTCACTGATGAACAAAAGCAGAGTAGAAGTTTGCCAAGACCTTTCGGAGAGGCAAGATGATGTTTTGGGCCATGTAATGAAACATGGGTGCACCAATACAACCCTGAAACAAAGCATCTAAGTGCACAATGGAAGTCAGTCAAATCCTCATGACCAAAAAAGTTCCGTCAGTCCAAATCTAGAGTCAAAACGATGTTGCTAACCTTTTTTGATATCAGAAGGATTGTTCATTATGATTTTGTACCAACTGGACAAACAGTCAACCAAGTTTACTATTTGGAAGTACTGAAAAGGCTGCTTGAAAAAGTTAGACAAAAACGACCTGAACGTTTCACAACTCACAGCTCTTGCATCACAATAATGCACCAGCTCACAAAGCACTGTCTGTGAGGGGGTTTTTAGCCAGTACACACATAACTGTATTGGAACACCCTCCCTACTCACCTGATCTGGCCCCCAGTGACTTTTTTCTTTATCTGAAGATAAAGGAAATATTGAAAGGAAGACATTTTTATGACATTCCAGACATCAAGGGTCATACGACAATAGCTCTAATGGCCATTCCAGAAAAAGAGTTCCAAAATTGCTTTGAAGGGTAGACTAGGCACTGGCATCAGTGCATAGCTTCCCAAGGGGAGTACACTGAAGGTGATCACAGTGATACTCAGCAATGAGGTATGTAGCACTTCTTCTAGGATGAGTTTGTGAACTTAATTGTCAGAACTCTGTGTGAATGAAACTATAAAACCCAAAACATATAAGTATGGATAAGGCCAATTCTCCCCAGATGTATTGCAATGCCAATCAAAGTCCCAATGAATATGTAAGTTCTGAAACTGCATAAACTGTAAGAGCAAAAGAAAAGCAAGATTACTTTTGAAGATTGGGAATTTGCCCTATCAAATATAAAGCTGCAAAACTCCTTACAGCAGAAAGAATTAGCACAGGAATAGTCAGATCATTGGCACGGAACAGAGATTTACAAACATATCCATGACTACATGATAAAAAGGGCATTTCAGCTTAAGGCAAGAGTGGACTATTAAAATCTCTCAATAAAAATTGAGAGAACTGGTTTTCCATTTGTAGAGAAAAGCAAAGTGAAGATTTTTATTGTATATATATCACACACAAAAATAAATGCCATTAGAATTAAAGATTTAACTATAAAAACAAAACCATGAAATTACTAAAATAGAATATAAAATTTCTTTTTAACATTGGCATGGGAAAAACATCTTTCCTAGGATGATCAAAACCAGAAGAGATTGATGGATTGGACCACATAAAAATAAAAACTTAAACACACTATTAAATGAGGTATTGTGCCTACACTATAACAGACTCTTAAACTTAAAGAGACTAACGCCTTCAAGGGGGGGAATAAAAGGCAAAGGACCTAAAGACTCAATTCACAAATGAAGAGTAAATAAACACATGAAAAGATGCTGAACCTCAAGCTTAAAAATAAGCAAAGACATTGAAATTTAAATGATAATATACACTAATGTGGAATCTGGGATCCATTCTGTAGTGCAGAGGGTAAATCTCCAAGCAGGAAGCAAGCCACGCTCAGTTTAGCAAGAATGCAGTTCTGAGTGTCCCCAGTGGGCAAACAACACTTTCGCTTTGCAATTAGAGCAGCAACAAGTACACAAAAGAATCTTACACATGCAATCTTTTGAGGGGGGAATCCCAAAATTCACACAGGTATGCTACCTTTTTGGCTAAAAGGGGTAAAAAGAAGACCTCAAAAGACTACATACTCCAATCCGTGTGTGTGTGTGTGTGTGTATATATATATATATATTTTTTTTTTTTTTTTTTTCCACCAAGAAACTCTGGAAACATTCAGAACTAGTAACAATGGTTATCCAGCTAGGGGAGGGAGAAGTGGTGGGAATTAGGTAGATGATTAAAGAAGGAATGAAGACTGCCCTCTCTTTATAAATTTTGTTCCTAATTTTTTGAATCATATAAATGTATTCTTCATCAAAAATGAATGAACAATATTGTGCTGTTGAATAAAAACGATTAACTGGAATTGTTTTTTCCATACAGACATTCCCAGATAGCACGGTATTACTTTGACTTTTCAGCAGAAACTACTTGCACTTCATTCTAGAATCCAGTTATATCGAGATCCCATGGCAGCGCTTAGGGAGAATTCGACTCTAAGACATTCTGAAGCTGTTAACGTATCAAAATGTAAAATTTTCATACCCCTTAACCCAGTAATGGCATTTCTAAAAATTTATCCTAAAGGAATTACTGAAGAGGGAGCAACGAGGATTCTGCAGCATTATTGATTACAGGGGGAAATCAGAAACTATTAGTAGTCATTCGAATGGGATACCATAAATTGTGGGCATTGCCACGGATGCTTCTTGTCTCCGGGCCATAATATGAGTTGCAAGACCCTGGAAGATCCTTATCCCACGTTCTCAGCTTTGTGACTAGTTGGATCTCTACTCCTGGCACCCTCTATCTGGGTCTTGGATGTGCCACCCCCACCCCAACCAGCCCACTGGCTCACCTAGTCAGCGTAGGGTTGCGGTGGTTGGGGTTGTAGCAGAAGATGTTGTTGGACTTGCGTGTGCTGTCCAGGAACTCACATGCCGACTGGCTGCGGAGCTCTGTCAATGGCCGGGCCTCGTGCTTAAGAAACCATTGGTGCGCCTCGAAGCACTTGGCGCAGAGGAGCTGTTCGCACTCAAAGCACCAGAAGTCGGCTGACTCTTTGCAGCGGGTGCAAGCGGCCTGCGCGGAAATGATCTGCCGATGGACCGACAGGCGCCGCTGCAGACTCTCGAAGAAGACGTTATCCAGGGGAGGTGCATCAGGGCCTGTGGGACGGGGCGCCTGGCAGATAGGGCACTGCATGCTCGGGGCCTCCAGGCATCCTGAGCACAGCGTGTGCAGGCAAGGCAGCAGCTTAGGGCACTTGGCTTCTGCCTGGCAGCCCTGGCAGCGCAGGAACTGGAACTCCTCCTCCATGGCTTGCTAGGGGACCAGAAGCGGGTAAGGCGTGAAGTTCCAGGAATCCCCAAACAGGAGGCACCAGCAGCAATGGCTGGAGGCTGGAATGGGACTTCATATTCCACTCCAGGTAGTTACTGGACGATGCAAAACCCAGACTTACCAGTACCCCAGTTTCCCATTTATTCACTCAAGCCCTCCCACTCTTACTCCACAATTTATTGAGCATCTACTCCCTGAGATAGAAAGATAAAGGATGCATCCTTGTTTTCGTGGAACTCAGTTTAGAAAGAAATTACATTAAGTGTCAACATCATATAAAGTGTTTAACACAGTGTGGTGGTTCCTCAAAAAGTTAAACACAGAACTACCATATGATCCAGCAATTCAATTCCTAGATATATACCCAAAAAGAATTGAAAACACTGACCCAAAGAAATATTTGTACACCCACATTCAGAGCAGCATTATTCACAACAGCCAAAAGGTGAAAACAACCCCAATATCCATCAACAGATGACTGGATAAACATTGAGATATTATTCAGCCTGAAAATGGAAGGACATTCTGGCACGTGTTAAAATGACCTGTAGGTCATTATACCAAATAGACTAAACCAGACACAAAAGGGCAAATATCATATGCATCCACTTAGATGAAATATCTAGGGGAGGCAAATTCAGAGACAGGAAGTAGATTAGAGATTACCAAGGGTTGGGGGAAGGGGAGAATAAGGAGCTATTGCTTAAAGAGTACAGAGTTTCTGTTGGGGGTGATGGAAAAAAAATCCCTGAAATAGATGGTGGTGAGTTACACCTTGTTAATGTACTTAATGCCACTGAATCATACACTTAGAAGTGATTAAAATGGCAGATCTTAAGTTGTGTATATTTTACCACAATTTTAAAAATGCCAAAAAGTGCTTAATATAGTACCTGGCAAATGGGAAGTGCTCATAGATGTTAACTTGTAACGTTAAGCAATATTATTCCTAGTTGTAATTATGCAAATAATACAAATTACTGCAATCTGGTGTTATTTGTGCTTTCAAAAGGGCCTGTAAAGACGTAGAGCATGTGATCTAAGTAGTTCCTTTGGGGGTGGGAGCTGGGAGTTTGTCCAGGAGAGGATTAAGGCAAAGCTTCCAGGAGGAAAACCTAATAAACCCTCTTGATGATGGGGGTTGGGCAGGTTGGGTGTACCAAGAGAAAAATCCGGAAGGCTTCATAGAGGAGAAACCACAGGAGCTGATCAGCTAGCTGATCAGCCTCTCTTGTTCGGGCTGCTGATCAGCCTCTCTTGTTCGGGCCTGTTTTCCATTCTGATATGGGATTTGGGCTGTGGTTATTCCATGCCCAGCAAACGCTGCTGGCTCCAGGAGAGGGCAATAGGGCTACTCCCTCCATTCTCCCTAATCTGTGGGTCTGCGTCAGAGCAGCGGCAAAGCGGTAAGTCGGCAGTGCGCGGGCGGAAGAGTCTGGTCGCCGGTGGCACTGCTCAGTGGAGAATCGCAGCTCAGAGTGGCTCCCCTAACTCATCCGTGTTCCCTTTCTACTCTCCCTTACCCCTACACAAGCCAAGTGGGTCAGGACCCTAGGGTCTGGTTTTCCCTCTGTGTGCTTTCCCTCTCCCTTCCCATCTCTCCTACTATAGCAAATCAACAAAGCCTAAAACCCATCTCTCCAAACCCAACAGTACCTCTGTGGAGCTATGGCTGGAGCTGGGCTGGTGGTCTTCAGAGAGGGGCTCCGGGGTAGGCATGATGGTTGTGTGGGGCAGTGCGGAGTCCTGCTGAGTCCCCGAAGATTGGGCAGGTACAGAATCTTGCTGCATGGACCCCAGCGCAGTTTCGATTCTCGGTTTTGATCTTGAGGGCAGGAGGAGAAACTGAAAGAGAATCAGGCGCCAAATGGCTGAGTCTCCAGAGCCTTCTGAAAGGGGCGGTACCCTCTCTGGGCCAGCCTCCTGAGAGGAAGTGAGACAGGAGCTGGGGCGGTTCAAGGGGCGGAGAAGCCGTCTGTGGGCTTTGAAGACACGCCCAGGGCGGTGAGGAGGGAGGAGAGTAGACAAAAGCTGACTAAGGGTGACAGTGGCAAAGCTGACATGGGGGAGGCAGCCCCCGGCCCCCGCTTTGAACCTTTCATTAGCTCACAGTGGCTCAGCTTTGTGCCAGTCCCCACTGGAAGTCAGGGGACACAGAGATGAGCCATATGTGGCCCCTGCTTTGGAAGAACCGCAGATCTAGTGGAAGGGCAGGCCCCAAATTGGAGATTTTCACACTGTATTGACACCAGCTGGAAAGGAGATTCCTCAGATGGGATTTGGAATGATCGGAATTCGCCAGGGATTGGGAGATTGGGGCGGGACGCTTTAAACAGCAAAGACATGGAGGTTTGACACAGGAGAGCCTGTTTAGAAACTTGTTTTTGATATTCTCTGATTTAAGAGGGGACCCAAAAGCTTTGTGGTCCAGGAGTGCACTGGGAAAAGATCATAACTAAGGAGATGAACCAGTTTTATGGGTGATAGAGTCAATCTGGAACCCAGGAACAATGTGCTCTGTTGTGCATGTTGGGAAAGTCACTCAGACAGCCTAAGGGCAGGTGGCATGGTCTAAGACAGTGGCTGTGGGATGCAAGGAGGGACCTGA
Organism: Lyroderma lyra; assembly: GCA_004026885.1. Classification (NCBI taxonomy): domain Eukaryota; kingdom Metazoa; phylum Chordata; class Mammalia; order Chiroptera; family Megadermatidae; genus Lyroderma; species Lyroderma lyra. Next base: position 17,452 of record PVJL010014429.1, on the reverse strand, counting down.
ATCAGAGACCCTGGGAGGACACTGAGTGGAGATGAAGGGAACAAGATGATGCCTTGGGTGACAGTTCGAAAGGTTGATGAATCTGAGGCAGTGTGGGTGAGAGGTAGGGAAGGGGGAGAGCTGCTGAGTGGGTAGGAAGAGTGAGGAGAGAGCAAGTTAACTCTTGGCCAGCAGAGAAGCATGCCAGAGCCCCAGCTGATGTGAGGAGAAAGCACAGCTCCCCGTGGCCTCACTGAGCCCGTGCCCCTGGCTTCAAACTTCCATCTCAACCAGTGTGCTCACTCCTGTGTATCCACCTGTGCTCAGTTACAGCTTGGAACAGACTAGAAGCAATGGCGACAGGGCTTTGCTCTTATAAAAGGTTATGGGTGTGTGTGTGTGTGTGTGTGTGTGTGTGTGGAGACCTCAAGTTCCCAGAAACTATGCGAGGCCTCAGGAGCCTGCCCTACTCTCCAACCTGTTCAGTACTCCTAGGGCTTTAAAATCAGGCCACCATATGGAAAAGACAAAAACAGTGAGCAGTCATCTGCAGAAGGGACCTGGAATAGGGCTGTGGCTGGAGGGCTGAGGGGCATGAGGAGGCAGATTTGCATGTGGCTGAAACAAGGAAAGCTTTATTAATTTCTTTGCTGGTTTAAAAAAAACAGCCTGCCTCTATTGGAAGTTAATGCTTCTGAGAGTAAATTTGCTCTTTGTATTTGGGTTTGCTCAAGCCAAGTTACCTCTGGGTACCTGGATCAAGGGGTGTGCTGTTTCTGGGCCTGCAGGACTGAGGATCTCACATCTGTGATGCTCTGGAGGGCCTGCCCTGAGAGACCTCTGTGCTAACTCTCATTTATTACTCTGCTGTGCTCCGTGAGGTCTGCACATGAAATTTCTCTCTCTCTCTCTCTTTTTTAATTCATTTTTATTGATAGACTTTTTGGGGTGACATCTATTAGCCAGAATTACATAGGTTTGAGGCATACACTTCTACAGTGTATTGTCAACTTGTATAATAATTTCCCCACCTATTGTGAGTTGTCTTTCCATCACCCTATATCTGGCTTCCCCTCCCTCCTCTCCCACCCCCTCTCCTTTCTCCCCTCCCTAACCCACTCGTCCCCAAATAACATTAAACTATTGATTGTGTCCATGGGTTATTTGTTTATTTGTTCATTTCTTTTTTCTTTGTTGCTTTCAGTTTTATATTCCGCATATGAGTGAAGTCATGCAGTTCTTTGTTTTTTCTGTCTGGCTTATTTCACTAAGCATGATGATCTCCAGGTCCATCCATTTTGTTGCAAATGGCAATATTTCATCTTTTCTTATAGCTGAATAATATTCCATTGTGTATATGTACCACAGCTTCTTTATCCAGTCATCTGTCGCAGGGCATTTTGGTTGTTTCCATGTTTTGGCCACTGTGAACAGCGCTGCGATGAACATTGGGATACATAAGTCTTTGCGGATAAAGGTTTTCAAGTCTTTTGGGTAGATCCCCAGTAGGGGGATTGCTGGGTCAAATGGTAGCTCCATTCCCAATTTTCTGAGGAACCTCCACACTGTCTTCCACAGTGGTTGTACCAGTTTGCACTCCCACCAGCAGTGTGCCAGAGTTCCATTTTCTCCACATCCTCTCCAGCACTTGTTATTCCTTGTCTTGTTGATAATAGCCATTCTCACAGGTGTGAGGTGGTATCTCATTGTGGTTTTGATTTGCATTTCCCTGATACCTAATGAGGATGAGCATTTTTTCATGTCTGCTGGCCATTTGTATTTCTTCGTGGCAGAAGTGCCTGTTTAGTTCTTCCACCTACTTTTTTGAAATTTCTCTCTTTTCATGCCGAAGTTCAGGTCTTTCCGCCCCACCTTGACCACTTTAACCTGGTGAACATATAAGTACTGAGATCCACTCTATGCCAGTAACTTGCCTGCTGGGCTGTGGGCACACATAGTGGAATATTTGCTGACCATGCCCTGGAGAAACCGCTGTTTTAGATAAGCACTCCCCCCACTCCCCCACCGCGCTCCGCCCCCACACACACATCCATCCCAGTATGTGAGTTTGGAAAAGTAGTGATGAGAAGTCTGGTACCATTTCTTTGATTCTGGAGAGGACTCGGTTCCTGGGGAAAAAAAAAAAACCAACAAACCGTTACAAAGCCAACTTGCTCCTTTTCTAAGGCCCAGTGTGGGAGCATGCTGGAGGAGGCAGGGACACCCGCGGGCCCCCAGGGGCGCAGACCACCCTCCCCCAAGCCCCGTGGCCGCAGTTTGGTCTTCCTAGAGCAGGTGGCGCTGTGCGAGTACGGGAGCCGGGCGGGCAAGCCTTCCCCTCCTGCTGTCGCAGCGGGACGCGCAGGGGAAACCGGAAGCGGCGGCCAGAGGGGCGGGGCAGAGTTGGGGCCGGCATTTCCTTCCCGGCACCGCGGGGGGCCAGGTGTGTGGCCTTGTCAAGAGCCATGCTCGGCAGGTGTGGTTACCGTGCGCTGCCTTTGGGTGACTTTGACCGTTTCCAGCAGTCGAGCTTCGGCTTCCTGGGCTCCCAGAAAGGCTGCTTGTTCCCGGAACCGGGCGGCGTGAGGACGGGGGCTGGTGAGTGGCCGCCCAGCACAGGGAATCCGTGTGCGACCGGCCGGCACTCCTAGGCTCGAACTCTGCCTCTCAGAAGTCACCTGGTTTGGCGCCCTCCCACTCTAAGAGGGACACGATGTTGAGCGCGGCCTGGACTGCTAGCGCTGATCTAGCAGCCCTTTCTAGGGCTATGGGGCTGCAGCTTCCCAGCTCTTCTCGTTTTCCAAGACTTGCCCCATCTCATTCCTCCTCGGCTCTCATCAGCCCTTTAGGCTTGGGCAGAGGTTTCAAGTTGTCATTTTGACTAGAAAGAAACCAAGGTCTAGGTATAGAAGCTCATTGGCAGGCCATCCGTAGAGAAATGGCATAATCTTCACTCCCAGGCTACCCTTAGACGCCCTGAACTTGACCACTTCCCTGTTTCCTGGTGCTGATGCACGGGCCACAAAGGCCCTCAGCGGCCCATATGTCTGCTCTGGCCCTGTCTTGCTCCAAAGCCTTGAATTCCACATTTCCTCAGCCTCACACTAGACCCTGGAGGATTTGGTCCCTCCCTGGCCTCCTATAATGACAGCTGCCCCATCCAAGGGCTCTTTTCCTGCATGGTTTATGTGATCAGGGCCACAGCTTAGTATCATGGGGCTCAAGAGAGCCCAGAGGGTATGGGATTCCTGGGAAGATGGAGCAGAGGCTCCGCTCCAGTCTGCTTCCTGTCCAGGGCTGGGAGGGAAGGAGAACAGAGATAACCTCATTCCACTTTCTGAGGCTGTCTCAGCTTCGCTCCCATCCTGGACTCCTGGTTCTCCAGGAGTCATCAAAGCAGCCTCATCTTCCTAGTTTCCCCCTCCACCACCTCTCACCCAAAGCTCTTTAAGTGAAGTGTGCATTTGATGGTCCTTAGGGCATTAAAGTGGGGTAAATTGTGACCTAGGAAGAAACACCTTAGCTCTCAACAATGGCTCCTATTGATGAGCCATTAATGCTCTTTTAGGCTAAGGCATTATGTGCAAAAGGACTCCATTAAGCACACTTCTGGGACTGATGGTAGAGGAGGTATGTGTTATGACAGCAGCATTCAGTTCAACTCAGCTTGCATTTACAGATGGCCTGGTGCTCCTGGCTTTGTGCCAGGTATGGGAAGGCACTATAAATTAGACATGAAGATTGACTTATGTTCAGCCCAGTGACAGGAAGCATCCCATGCTTTGGCTCTCAGATCCAATGGCTGGCTGTTGTCCAGAAGAGAATAGCTTTGTGAGGTTGGGACTTGGGACAGATCATTTTGATGTGTGGGCAGAGGGAGCAGTCCTTAACTAGCACCTGCCCAAAGATAAGGGAGTATTATGCGAGGAGGCAGATTGAAAGCCCTGAGGAAGAAGGAGCTGCTGAAGGGGGAGGTGGCCAAAAGGTCCATCTCACCATGTTCACTCTGCCTGCAGCTGCCCTGCTGACCCAGTTGGCATCCCTTGACTGCCTCTGTTCTCTTGTCCCCAGATGCACCTCAGACCTGGCCTTCCTGCGTCTGCCATGGCCTCATCAGTTTCCTGGGGTTCTTACTGCTTTTGATTACCTTCCCCATTTCTGGCTGGTTTGCCCTGAAGGTAAGACTGATTGGGCCAGCCCCAGGGTGGTTGGGCCACACTGAGAGCTTTGGCATTGATAGAAGATGGGTGAATTCCCCATCTTCTGCTTCCTTCCCTTAAATATTATATCATCACACTTCTGAGAAGTGGACTGGGCAAGGATTGTTCATTCCTATCTTTTAGATGAGGAAACTGAGGCTCAAACTTGTCCAAAGACATACTGGGAGCCATGCTCCCAAATCCGAGTGTCTGGACACTGACCTTAAGGCACACACAGATATCTTTGCCAAATATTCCTCCCTTTGGGTTATGCTATTAATGCATTGGAAATGAAAAACACTCAGGTTTGCCTAGTAGGTAATGAGTGATGGGGAATTCAAGTTTTTTTTTCTACAGTGGGTAGTATGGACGGGACCTGAGGTTGGTGAAACCCTTTGCTTGGAGTTGCTGCTTGGAGTTGCTGGTAGAGCAGCGCAGCCTTTGCTCCTAACTAATCCAAGGGCAGATAGTTGCCTAGTTTGAGTCATGTGTAGCTTCAGACCACAGAAGTGCATCGTTCCTCTGAGGATCGAGTCAGTACAGTGTAGTAGTTGAGAGCATGGCTTCTGGAGCCATTCAGAACTACATTCAGATCTTGCCTATTTCACTTAGGGGCTGTGTGATTTTTGAGCAAGTCACTTAACCCTTCAGAGCCTTGATTTTCTCATCTAAAAACAGAACTAAAAGTACTTGGCACTGCCCAGGGCAAGGAGGAAAGAGGTGAGGGAGGGCCCTGGGCAGACATCATTGCCTGCTTGGGCTCACGACTCTCACCCCTTCCCTTGCTGTTGCCGACAGATCGTGCCTACCTATGAGCGGATGATCGTATTTCGACTGGGCCGGATCCGCACCCCTCAGGGACCTGGCATTGTTCTGCTCCTGCCCTTCATTGACTCCTTTCAGAGGGTGGATCTGAGGACACGAGCCTTTAATGTCCCTCCCTGCAAGGTAAGGGGCTTCTAAGCTCCCCTAAACAGAGGGAGTGGGGGCTTGTGCAGAGCGTGCCTCCATCTTGGCCTGTGAGTAGCCGTCGGGGTCAGGGAGAGAGGGTGGGGAGGAAATCAGACAATTAAGGATAGAGGCTAGGAGGATACCCTTGCTCCATTTACCTAACACCATGTACTTGGGGATACCATTTTGCCTGTGAGCTGCTAGCTCCCAGGTGGGTGTATTAAACTGGATGGTTTCGGCGGGTTTGACCTCCCTGTAGTTCCAGCCCCTTGAGTGTCTCCTCTTGCATGGCCTCCCCAACAGTTGGCATCTAAGGATGGGGCTGTGGTGTCCGTGGGAGCTGACGTGCAGTTCCGCATCTGGGACCCAGTACTCTCAGTGATGACTGTGAAGGACCTGAACATAGCCACGCGCATGACAGCCCAGAATGCCATGACCAAGGCCCTGCTCAAGAGGCCTCTGCGGGAGATCCAGATGGAGAAGCTCAAGATCAGCGACCAGCTCCTGGTAGGCAGCTACTCACAGGGCAGAGTTTGGTGGCTGGGCACCAGATCTTTCTGGGTGTCAGTTTATCATATGCCCCAAGAGTGGGGCAACCTTTGAAGAGCCAGTGGACTCACTGGGACCATGAGTTGAGAGGAGACAGGCGCATACCATAGCAGTCTGGGGCACACTAGGCCCCGAGAAGCAAAGAGGCTGTGCCAGGGGAGTGGCCTGACAGGAATTCTTGGGTGCTGCCTCTGGCTGCCAGGGGTTTGCCCTTCATGACTCTTTGGGCGTTGCCATGACAACACAGGGCTTCATGGGCCCTGGCCAGACTTGAGGCAGGCAGGTGAGTGAAAGGAGCAGGGGCCCACCTGACCCAGCTACATTCTGGAGAATTCCATGATTCGTGGTGCAGCATGTACATTTTTGGTAGTTTTATGTTCCTTGTTCTGACAGACCAAAGGGACACAAAGACATTTCAGCCTTTTTCCTGCCTCTTCTCCATGTGTGAGCAACTGTCTACACTGGAATTCACCTCAGATCCTTCTGTGACAAGATGAGGGAGACATGAATACACAGGGGACAGTGTGTTCCTGCCTCCCATGTTTTGTCAGAAATTTGGGTGACGTTTTCCCTCATTCCGCTTTCCTCAGAGAATTGGGGTTAGAGGACAGAAGAGGGAGTGGGGTAATGCCAGTGCTGAAGGTCCCAGTCCCTATAGGAAGTACAGCAGTACTTCCCAAGGAAACACTACTGTGACAGTAGCAATAGCTCTCATGTGCAGAGCGTTTTATAGTTTACCAAGTCCTTGGCCCACCCCGGTGTAGCTCAGCTTTATATTTTACTGCAAGAGGGCCGCTATTGTTTTATTTTGGAGGGGGGAAACTGAGCCTCAGAAATTATTTGACGTGCCTCTGAGAGCCAGCTGGCCACAGCTGGATCAACTGCCCCCTTACCCCCAAGCCAGTACTCAATCTTTTTTGTTTGTTTGTTTTGTATTTTTCAATTACAGTTGACATTCAATGCTATGTTAGTTTCAGGTATACAGCATGGTGGTTAGACATTTATAAAACTTACGAAGTGATCTCCCAGTAAGTCTAGTACCCACCTGACAGCATTAACTGTATTCCCTATGCTGTACTTTACATCTAATATTATACTTTATACTAGTTTATAACTGCCAATTTGTACTTTTTAATCCCTTCACCTTTTTCACCTAGTCCTCCAAACCCTTCCTGTCTGTCAACCATCAGTTTGTTCTCTGTACCTATGACTTTGTTTCTGTTTTATTTGTTTAATTTGTTTATTTTGTTTTTTAGATTCCACATATAAGTGAAATCACATGGTATTTGTCTTTCTTGGTCTGACTTATTTCACCGAGCATAATACCCTCTAGGTCTATCCATGTTTTTGCGAATGATGATTTGATTCTTTTTTGTGGCCAAGTAATATTCCATTATATATATATATGAACCACACCTTCTTTATGCATTTGTCCATCAGTGGACACTTAGGTTGTTTCTGTATCTTGGCTATTGTAAATAATGCTGCAGTGAACATAGGAGTGCAGATATCTTTTTGAATTTAGCGTTTTGGATTTCTTTGGATAAATACCCAGAAGTGATGGATTGCTGGGTCACATGATACTTCTCCTTTGAATTTTTTGAGGAACCTCCATACTGGCTGCACCAGTTTGCAATCCCACCAACAGTGCAGGAGGATACCGTTTTCTTCATATCCCTGCCAACCCTTCTTGTTTGTTGATTCATTGATGATAGCCATTCTGACCGGAGTGAGGTGATACCTCATTGGTTGCGTTTCTCTGATGATTAGTGATATTGGGCATCGTTTCATATGTCTTTTGGCCATCTGTATGTCTTCTTTGAAGAAATGTCTATTCAGGTCCTCTGCCCATTTTTTATTGAAATTGTTTTTTTGATGTTAAGTAGATAAGTACTTTATGCATTTTGAGTATTAACCCCTTATCAGATGTATTATTGGCAAGTATCTTCTTTCATTCAGTAGGTTGTCTTTTCGTTTTGTTGATGGTTTCCTTTGCTGTGCAAACATTTTTTAGTTCGATGTAGTCCCAGTTTGTTTATTTTTTTCTTTTGTTTTCCTTGCCTGGGGAGATATATCTAAAAAATATTACTAAGAGCAATGTCAAAATTTACTGCCTATGTTTTCTTCTAGGTGTTTTATGGTTTCAGGTCTTACATTAAAGTCTAATCCATTTTGAGTTTATTCTTGTATGTGTAAGAAAGTGGTCTAGTTTCTTTTTTTTTTTTTTCATGTATCTGCCCAGTTTTCCCACCACCATTTATTGAAGAGACTGTCTTTACTCCATTGTGTATTCTGGGCTCCTTTGCCATAGAACAATTAACCATATAGGAGCGGATTTATTTCTGGGCTCTCAGTTCTGTGCTATTGATCTGTGTGTCTGTTTTCATGCCAGTGTCATGCTGTTTTGGTTACTACAGCCATATGGTAATAGTTCAGGGGCCCTGGGGCCACAAACCAGTACCAGTCTGTGGCCTGTTAGAAAATGGACAACACAGCAGGTGGAGAGCAGTGGGCAAGTGAGCATAGCTTCATCTGTACTTACAGCCGCTCCCCATCCTTGCATTACTGCCTGAGCTCCGCCTCCTGTCAGATCATTGGCAGCATTAGATTTTCAATAGGAGCGTGAACCCTATTGTGAGGGATTTTGGTTGTGTGTTCTTCATGAGAATTTAATGCCTGATGACCTGAGGTGGAACTGAGGTGGAGATGCTAGTGCTAGGGAGCAGCTGCAAATACAGATTAGTATTTGCAAAGAGATTTGATTTCACAGAGACTATAATCAGTTGCTTGCAGACTCATATCAAAACCCTAACAGTAAGTGGCAAGTGACAATTAAGCTGCATCTGGTGGCAGGCTTTATAGTAGCAAGTAAGTTGTATAATTATTTCATTATATATTACAGTGTAATAATAGGAGAAATAAAGTGCACAATAAATGTAATGTGCTTGAATCATCCTGAAACCATCTCTCCCACCCCTGATCCCTGGAAGAATTTTCTTCCATTATACGGGCCCTGGTGCCAAAAATGTTTGGGACCACGGGTATAGTGTGATACCTCCACATTTATTCTTTTTCAAAGTTGCTTTGGCTGTTCAGGGTCTTCTGTGGTTCCATATAAATTTTACAATCATTTGTTCTAGTTCTGTGAAAAATGCCATTGGTATTTTGATAGGGATTGCATTGATTCTATACATTGCTTACAGACATTTTAACAATGTTAATTCTAACCATGAGCATGGTATATGCTTCCATTTCTTTGTATCTTCAGTTTTTTCTTCAGTGCCTTATAATTTGCTGAGTACAGGTATTTTACCTCCTTGGTTAAATTTATTCCTAGACTTAGAAATGTTTTTGGATGCAATTATAAATGGGATTGTTTTTCTGAAGTTTGTTATTGGTTATTGGTATAAAAATGCAACCAATTTCTGAATATTAATTTTGTATATCCTGCAACTTTACTGAATTCATTTATCAGTTCTCAAGAACTTCGTTTCCTCTTGAAATTTTTGGAAACGTTAGAGAAGGATAGATAATAATTCTTCTTTGATTGTTTGGTATAATTTATGGGTGATCTATCTGACACAGGGCTTTTGTTTGTTGGAAGCTTTTTGATTACTGATTTGATTAGTTAGTAGGTATTGCTCTGCTCAGATTTTCTGTTTCTTTCTGATTTAGCCTTGGAAGATTGTGTTTCCAGGAATTATCCGTTTCTCCTAGGTTGTCCATTTGTTGGCGTATAATTGTTGGTAGTATTTTGTATTCTTTTGTATTTGTATGGTGTCAGTTTACACTTCTCTTTCATTTCTGATTTTATTCATTTGGGCCCTCTTTTTTTCCTGGTGAGTCTGGTTAAAGGTTTATCCATTTTTTTTTTTTTTTTTTTAATCTTCAAAGAACCAGCTTTGGTTTCATTGATCTTTTTTTTTAATTTCATTTATTTCTGCTCTGATATTTACTATTTCCTTCCTTCTACTCACTTTGGGCTTTGTTTATTCTTCTTTTTCTGGTTCCTTTAAGTATAAGGTTAGATTGTTTATTTGAGATTTTTCTTGTTTCTTGAGTTAGTCCTGTATTGCCATGAGTTTCCCTCTTAGAACTGCTTTGGCTGTGTGCCATAGGTTTTGGGTCATTGTGTGTTCATTTTCATTTCTTTCAAGGTATCTTTTGATTTCTTCCTTGATGTCGTTGTTAACCTATGAGGTCTGACAGTTAAGTTAACGAACTTGCCACCATGCGCTTAGCGTTGGCAGCACTGTACAAACAACTAGGTGAGGTTTCATAACTTTGATATATCTGTGTCCCACAGCTGTGTTTGTGTTGATGTGTGGTGGTATCTTGCTGAGTGGCATTCATTATCATTGTTGCATGTTTTTATGGACCATCGCGAGAATGTCAGAGCTTGAATTAGAGCAATGAACAAACATTAAATTTTTTGTTAAACTTGGCAAGAGAGAATGTGAAGTCAGGCACATGTTAGTCCAACTTTAGAGGGATAATGCCATGGAAAAAACGGCAGTGTACAAATAGATTAGTCGTTTTTCTGAGGGGAGAGAAAGTGTCACTGATGAATAGAGATAGGGCAGCCAGTAATAAGCAGAACTGACAAAAACATTGCAAAAATTAATTGAATGGTGCATCAAAATTGTCAGCTGACTATGAGAAGCATAGCAGACCAAGTAAATGTTGATAGAGAAACAGGAAAAACTTAAGTGAAAATCTTGACATGAGAAAGGTGTGTGCAAAAATGGTCCCAAAGGAGCTCACCAATGAACAAAAACAAAGGAGAGTTGAAGTTTGCCAAGACCTTTGGAGAGGCAAGACCATGTTTTGGGCTGTATTATCACTGGTGATGAAACGTGGGTGTACCAATATGACCCTGGAACAAAGCGTGAAAGTGCACAATGGAAGTCAGCCAATTCTCCATGACCAAAATAGTTCCATCAGTCCAAATCAAGAGTCAAAATGATGTTGCTAACCCTTTTCGATATCAGAGGAATTGTTCATTATGAATTTGTACCAACTGGACAGTCAACCAAGTTTGCCATTTGGAAGTGCTGAAAAGGCTGCATGTAAAAGTTAGACAAAAACGACCTGAACTTTTCACAACTAACAGCTCTTGCATCACAATAATGCACCAGCTCACACGGCATTGTCTGTGAGGGGGTTTTTAGCCAGTACACACATAACTGTATTGGAACACCCTCCCTACTCACCTGATCTGGCCCCCATGACTTTTATCTTTACCCAAAAATGAAGGAATTACTGAAAGGAAGACATTTTGATGACATTCAGGACATCAAGGATCATACAGCTCTGATGGCCATTCCAGAAAAAGAGTTCCAAAACTGCTTTGAAGGACAGACTAGGCACTGGTGTCGGTGCATAGTTTCCCAAGGGGAGTACTTCAAAGGTGACTGTAGTGGTATTCAGCAATGAGGTATGTAGCACTTTTTCTAGGATGAGTTCACGAACTTAATTGTCAGTCCTCATACTCATTGTTTATAACATGTTATTTCACCTCCCTCAGTTTTCTTTTTGTAATTAATTTTAGATTTTCACCATTATAATTGGAGAAAATGGTTGATATGAGTTAAGTCTTCTCAAATTTATTGAGATTTGTTTTGTTGCTTCACATGTGGCCTGCCCTGGAAACTAACTATTCCATGTGTGCTTGAAAAGAATGTATGTGCTGCCGCTGTGGTGGTAAGGTAAAATGTTCTAAAAATATTTATTAAGTCCATTTGGTCTAATGTGTCATTTAAGGCTGCTGTTTCCTTGATGATTTTCTCTCTGGATTATCTATTTATTGATGTCAATAGGGTGTTCAAATTTCCTATTATTGTCTGTCTTTCCCGTTTATGCCTGTAAACATTTGCTTTATATATTTAGGTGGTCTACATTGGCTGCATAAATGTTTATAAGTGTTATATCCTCTTGTTGGATTGATCTCTTTATCATTATGAAATACCCTTCTTTGTCTCTTATTAATAGCCTTTGTTTTTATGTCTGTTTTGTCTGATATGTAAGTATGGCTACCCTAGCTCTTTTTTTCATTCCCATTTGCATGAAATTTATTTTTTCTATCCCTTTACTTTGTCTTTGTGTGTCTTTCCATCTGAAGTAGGTCTCTCGTAGACAGCATATGCTTAGGTCATCTTTTTGTATCCATTCAGCCACCCCATGTCTTTCAATTGGAACATTTAATAAATTTACATTTAAAGTAATGTAATTACTTTAAATTACTTAAGTAAAGTAATGTAATGTAATTATTGCCATTTTGTTATTCATACTTTTCATCTTCTTCTTCTTCTTAAAGGTGTTCCTTTAACATTTTTTATAATACTGGTTTGGTGGTGATGAATTCCTTTTGCTTTTTCTTGTCTGGGAAGCTGCTTAGCTGACCTCGATTCTAAGCTGACCAGACATACCGTTTTAAACAGGACAGAAAACAAACACTATGTATGGTTCGCCTACTGACACCTTGGATTTAGCCTAGTGAGACTAGGCTGACCACATGTACCATTCGAAATGGCACAGTACCATTGTTTTCTGTCCCATTTAAAATGGGATGTCTGGTCAGCCTAATTCTAAATGATAGCCTTGCTGGGTAGAGCAGTCTTGGGTGTAGGTCCTTGCTTCTCATCACTTTGACTATTTCATGCTAGTCCCTTCTGGCCTGCAAAGTGTCTGTTGAGAATCAGCTCACAGTCTTGTGGGAGCTCCCTTGTAGGAAAGTAATTGCTTTTGTCTTGTTGCTTTTAGGATTCTTGCTTTGTCTTTAACATTTGCCATTTTAATTAGGACATGTGTTGGTGTGGGCCTGTTTGGGTTCATCTTTTTTGGGACTCTGCCCTTCCTGGACTTTGCCACGTTAGGGAAGTTTTCAGTCATTATTTCTTCAAATAGGTTTTCAATCCTTTGCTGTCTCTCTTCTTCTGGTACCCCTATGATGCCAATGTTGTTATGCTTGATGTTCCAGAGGCCCCTTAAACTATCCTCATTTTTAAAAATTCTTTTTACTGTTGTAATTGGGTGTTTGCCACCACCTGTCTTCCCAATCGCTGGTTTGATCTTCTGCTTTGTCTAATGTGCTGTTGATTCCATCCAATTATTATATTATTATACAGTTATTGTGTATTCATTTCTGACTGCTTTTCTATGGTTTATATCCCTTTGTGTAAGTTATCTCTCTATTCATCTAGTCTTCCCCTAAGTTCATTGCCAGTGCTCAGTCTTATACAACTCAGATAACTATTATAGTTAATTAGTAATTTTTATTCATGGAACCACATTCCATTTTAAGTTACCTTTAGGATCTTGGCCTTTTGCACTTGGCTTTGGTACACAAAGCCGAGAGAGGCAGCTTGGGAGGGGCAGCTTGCAGTCTCTCCTTCATCTGGAGGGACTGCACACTACCCGCCTCTCACTTGCCAGGCCCTCCTTACCCGCCCCAGGCCAGCTACTCCACCCCTCACGGGCCTGGTCCAGCCTCCCCACCCCTACCCGTCACTCTGCAGCAAGCCTTGCCTGCTGATACTCAGAAGAAACTCCAGGAGAGGCACTTTTCAGCTTCCTGCAGCGTCACCCCTTCAGACTCATTTGCATCTGTGCTGTTTTTCCTGCCTATTGGGAGCATCCACGTGCTGTGTCAGAGGCTCAGGCACTGCTTGGGCCTGGGCCCCAGCTCCCTGCCCGCTTTCATGTCCCCTTGCCCTTTTACTATGCTCCCTTTTCCTCTTCCTCTCCTGTCCTTAGTCTAGGCTTCCCCTGGGCCCCCAAGGTAGACATCACGATGACTCCCTCTTGCTAACACAGACGGCACTTCTCAGTCCTTCCCCTGCTTCACCTGGTGGCAGCCCATGACTCTGTGGACCCATCCTTCTCTTACTCCTGATCAGGTGATTGATTGTGTGCTTCCCTAGCCTTCCATTACTCCACACTCCTGCTTTCCTCCTTCCCTCCTGGCCCCTCCTGTAGTCCTTGTTCTCCTGCCCTTCCGTTTCCAGATCTGCAACCTCCTGGGGAGAACGCAGCCACCTGGGGCTGTTTGCTGCCCCTGGACACTAATTATTTACACCACTCTGCTCCGGCCCCAGTCTCTCCTGTACTCTGTACCTGTTTATTCAACCGCCTGTCAGATACTTGGCTGTGCCTTCCACACCTCAAGCTTAACATATTAAAAAACGTTATCATTCCTGCCCCAGCCAGCCCCAGATCTGCCTCACCCTCTGTGTGTCATCCTAGGTCAATGCCCACACTCGTGATCTGTGCAGGAACCCAGAGCAGAAATCTGACTTCTCCAACCCCGCCCCAGTGCCCACCCTGTGACCGCACATCCAGGCTGCCGAGCAGCCTGGCACTTCTCTGGTGTCTTGCTCAGCTTCACACAGTTAGAGGGCTGCGCTCCTCCCTTGCTGCATCTTGGCTTTACAGCCATGCCTCTGCCTGACACCACATCTGCCTCATTTCTGCCTGCAATCTGAAACAGCATCCGACTTGGTCTCCTTGCCTCCACCCTCAGCCCCTCCAATCCAGCGTCCACATGGCCACCAAGAGAATCTTTCAGCAAGCAAGTCTGCTCTATCAGCTCCCCGCTAAATGCTCCGGGGCTCCTTGTGCCTCAGAATAAATCCAAGCAATCAGGAGTAGGTGCCTCTGACGCCTGAGCTGTCTCCAGTCTGCCAGCTCACACTTGAGTGTGCAGCTAAAGGGAACTGTGGCTACTTGCCATTCCAGAACATTCCAGGTTCTCCTGTCTGGGCTTGTGCACATGGTATTTTCATTGTCTGGAAGGGCCCTCCTTCCCCCGATGCCCTTTCACCTGGATAACTCCTCTTCCTCACATCACCCCCTCACTGTCCCATGCCCTCCCTGGCCTCCTCCAGGTTGCTCTCTGCCAGTAGCCTGCAGCTGGGTTGTAACTGTCCTGTGCCTACATTCCTAGGTGGAAACTTACCAAGGGGGGGTATGCTTCCTCGTGTACCACCATGTCTGTGTGTGACTACCCTAGCCTGCCCGAGAAAGGTGTATTGAGTTACTTCTATTTCTCCTACACTGTCCTTCAGCTGGAGATCAATGATGTGACTAGGGCCTGGGGACTGGAAGTGGACCGTGTAGAACTAGCAGTGGAGGCCGTACTACAGCCGCCCCAGGACAGCCTGGCTGGGCCCATCCTGGACAGCCCCCTCCAGCAGCTGGCTCTGCACTTCCTGGGCGGGGGCGCATCCTCAGTGGCAGGAGGTGCCCTGCCCCCAGCACCAGGTGAGGAGACTCCAGAAAAGGGTGGGAGGCTCAGCAGGGCACGCAGCTGGGTGTCCAGCACAGGCTGAGCTCTGCTACCTGCTCCCTTAACCAAGCATCTTGGTGCAGTCCACACCCTACCCATCTGTTCAGGACATCCCAGTTCTAGATTTGTGCAGAGCTGAGGCAGTGGGAAGAGTCCAGTATCTGTGAGTGCTTGCAGGCCTTTGGGAGTCTTCATGGCAGGAAGCAGCAGCATCCAAAAAAGTTTTACATTCAGGGCTGGAGTTGCTTAACAATGGGGTTTGGGGGTAAAGGCTGAAAACTCAAGGGCGACTTCTTAGGAGGAAGTCGAACACAGTCCTGAAGGGGATGTAAGAGGGAGCTGCCTCAGGGGCCACAGTGCTTGGCAGTATACTTACCTCCCCTCTCTGCCTCCCTCCCCACCCCTGTGGGCCACCCCTTGCAGACTCCGTGGAGATGGTGAGCGAAGTTGAGCCGCCTGCCCATTGTGCTGGTGCTGGGCCCAGCTCGAAGCAGCCTGTGGCCGAGGGGCTGCTGACGGCTCTGGAGCCCTACCTCTCTGAAGCCCTGGTCAGCCAGGTTGGGGCCTGCTACCAGTTCAATGTTGACCTGCCCAATGGCACCCAGAGCACCCACTTCCTGGATCTCACTACAGGTGCAGCTGCCCTCTCTGCCCTCTCCTTCCTGCCCAGCTTGCTCGTAGCACCCCCGCCCCCCTCCTTTTTAGACTGCCCCTGCCAATATTTTAGGGTGAACCCGTAGCAGTCAGGGGCTCAGACACCACTTGCAGATGGTGTGATTATCCAGCCCTTGGTCTCCCCACCCTGTCCTCATTAGCAGGACAAGTCAGAGCTTCCTATACCGAGAGCCCTGCACATGCTGTAGGCCTATTGTGTGCCAGGTTCTGCTGAGCACTTTTCATGTATTACCTCATCTGCTTCCCACTGGGAGCCTATGATACAGGGAGTATCATCATCCCCATGTCAGCAGTTTGGAAACTGAGGCTCTGAGTGTTCACACAGCCAATAGTACTTGAACCTAGGATGGTAGAACCCAAATGCTTAACCACAGCTCTCCCCTCCTCCCAGTGGGACATGCTAACCCCCTTTTCCTACCACATAGCTATCCCCCTACTAACGCTCAGTTTTCTTTCTACCCACAGGACAAGGGAGGGTGGGACGTGGGGTGCCTGATGGCATCCCTGATGTGGTGGTGGAGATGGCCGAGGCGGACCTGCAGGCCCTGTTGTGCAGGGAGCTGCGGCCCCTGGGGGCCTACGTGAGCGGACGGCTGAAGGTGAAGGGCGACCTGGCCGTGGCCATGAAGCTAGAGGCTGTCCTCAGGGCCCTGAAGTAGCAACCTTGGTTGACTGTCCATAGCCCAACCCAAGCCTGGTACTAAGCCAGGAGGGCACCTTGGAGGAGGAGGCATTGGCTCTGTACTTTGGATTATTGAGGCCGAGAAGTTTCAGGCCCAGCCAGGAGCCAGTGAATGGAGGTAGGGGGCACTGAAGGCTGGGAGAGGCTGAGTCAGGCTGCCCCGCGCTCCTGACTTACAGTGAGTGGTTCTCTGGATAAGCCTTCACCCATGCCAGTCCCCTGCCTGGTGCCCAGCCCTGAGCTGGGTATACAGTGAGGTGACAGGAGAGCCAGGCCTGCCCTGCTCAGCAGGCTACCTGACTGGAGAGGGAGGGCCTACAGAAACACCTGACAGCAGCTAGTTTGGGCCCAGTGAGAGGGAGCGGGGCAGGTGGCCGGGTCCCCAGATCCAGACTGGGGGCGGTCAGAGAGGTTGGGGGAGGGAGAGGGAGATGGCCACCAAGAAGAGGTCACTGCAGGGAGAGGGATCTGGGGGTTAGGCAGGGCCTGCATTCCTGATTATAGTCCAGGCCCAGAGCAGTCGGGGTGGGAAAGAGTGGGGCCTGCTCCCCCACTGGCCCTGAGCATCTCTTGCTAACCGACTGCAGCCCACATGCCTGAACTGTCAGGCCAGGGCCTCGGGCAGCGTGAAGGGGAGCCCTGCTCTTTCCGTGCTTACCAGAGGTTTGAAAGCTCAAATAAATGTGCTGTTCACAATATATTGGGAGCAGTGGGGGCATGGAAGTGGATGGTGCCCAGGCTATGCCCCTACTGCTGGTGGGGGGCCAGGGCCCTGAAGGCTGACACAGGCCCTCCTGATGCTCACATCGCCCGCAGTCCCCCTTCCTGCCAAGGTCTCAAAGCCCCTGGAACGGGCAGGCTCTGGGCTCTCTGTTCCTCTTTATACTGGGGGAGAGGTTTGCCAGGAAAGAGAGTATGGGTGTGTCAGAGCTGGTCCCACAACGTGCTGTGGGGCAGGGGCACTCACCCCAGGAGAGGAGGCCGCTGGTCTCAGCTCTCCGTCCTGTTACGTGGCGGGAGACAGGAAATGAGCATGGAGGCCTGGCCCTCTGCTCTAGTGCTCCAGCCCAAACCCCAGGAACTCCTGAGGAGGGGCCTTCAACTTCTCCAGTCCTCAGAAATGAATTTAAA
>PVJL010014428.1:0-28161 GCA_004026885.1 Lyroderma lyra | reverse complement strand
CTTCCTGAGTATAGTAAAAACTGGTTTCTCTGATATTATAATAGTCTTTTGATTCTCTAGCAGCCAATATCATAGTTCCTTGGGCCGTTTGTTTGGCTACAAGATCGGCCATTTGATTTCCCTTTGCCACTGCCTCACGACCTTTCTGGTGCCCCGGACAGTGTATAATGGCCACTTTGGCAGGTAGATGGATGGCCTCGAGGAGGCTTAAAATCTCTTCTTTATTTTTGATGTCTTTTCCTGCAGATGTCAGCAGCCCACTCTGTCTGTATATTGCCCCGTGAATGTGAGCAGTAGCAAAAGCGTACCTGCTGTCCGTGTAGATGTTAATGTTTTTTCCTTCAGCCAAACGTAGGGCTTGTATCAGAGCCACTAGTTCGGCTTTCTGGGCTGAGGTCCCTTCCGGTAGGCTGCTGGCCCAGATTACCCTTTTCCCATCTACCACTGCCGCCCCCGCCTTTCGCTTACCCTCTACCACGAAGCTGCTGCCGTCTGTGTACCAGTTGGGGCTCCCAGCCCAGGGTTGATCTCTTAGATCATGCCGGGTGCCGGTTTCTTCAGCTAGGATGTCAGCACAGTGATGAGTGGGTGACAAATCTTCGGTCTCGGGCAGCAAAGTGGCAGGGTTGAGAATGGCAAAAGTCACACGCTCGGTCAGCAGGAGGCTCTGATAGTGAGTCATGCGGGCGTTAGTCATCCATCTATCTGGGGGCTGCCGGATAATGCTCTCTAGAGCGTGGGGTGCCACTATAGTAACTTGTTGTCCCAGAGTTAGTTTGTCGGCATCTTTGACCAACAGGGCCATGGCCACGATGGCTTTTAGACAGGATGGCCATCCGCTAGCAACTGGATCTAATTTCTTTGATAAGTAGGCTACTGGTCTCTTCCAGGGTCCCAGGGTTTGAGTAAGGACCCCTTGGGCCACTCCAGCCCGTTCATCAACGTATAGGGTGAAAGGCTTGGTTAGGTCAGGCAGGGCTAGGGCCAGGGCTGACAGCAAAGCTTGTTTGATTTTATCAAAGGCCTCCTGGTGTTCTGGAGTCCATTTAAACTCTCCCCCTTCCTTGGTCAGGGGATAGAGGGGGGCTGCGAGGGTGGCAAACCCTGGAATCCAGAGTCTGCAGAAACTAGCCATGCCGAGGAACTCCCTCACCTGGCGAGGTGTTGTTGGGGTCGGGATTTGAGTCACAGTTTTTTTTCTAGCCTCAGTCAGCCATCGCTTTCCTTCCCGGAGGTGTATCCCAGGTAGGTGACCTCAGTCCGGCATAACTGTGCCTTTTTAGCAGAGGCGTGGTACCCCAACTCACCTAGTTCCGTCAAAAGCCTCTCAGTCCCTCGCCTGCACTCTGATTCGGTAGCTGTCGCTAACAACAAGTCATCAACATATTGAAGCAGAGTTACCTGTGGGTTTTCAGCCCTGAAAGTAGCCAAATCTCGGTATAGTGCCTCATCAAAAAGGGTAGGAGAGTTCTTGAACCCTTGAGGCAGCCTAGTCCATGTTAGTTGTCCTGTCAGCCCAGAATTTGGGTCCCTCCATTCGAAAGCAAAAATGGGTTGACTAGACGGGTGTAATTTCAGGCAAAAGAAAGTGTGTTTTAGATCTAGAACCGTGTACCATTTTCTTCCCGGTGGGAGGGAGCTGAGGAGATTATAAGGGTTTGGAACAGTTAGATGGATGTCTTGGACCCTTTCATTGACCTCTCTGAGATCTTGCACTGGCCAGTAGTCATTAGTCCCTGGTTTCTTGACCGGCAAGAGGGGGGTATTCCATGGTGACTGGCAGGGCACTAATATGCCTTGTTGTAAGAGTCTCTGGACATGGGGTCTAATTCCTTCTCTGGCTTCTCTGCTCATTGGATACTGTCGGACCCCAATCGGCGTAGCATCAGCCTTAAGTCCTACTATCACTGGGGGGACCTTTACTGCCATTCCCATGCCCCCGGTCTCAGTCCAAGCCTTAGGAAAAGCTGTTAGCCAGTTGTTAATATCGGGGTCACCTGACTGGCTCGGAGATTCGTGCAGTCGGTATTCTTCGTCTAACCTCAGAGCCAGCACCATCAAGGTGGGAGATCCCCAGGTTACCTCAGGTCCGGCAGAAGTAAACTTAATTTGTGCTTTCAATTTGGTTAGTAGATCTCTTCCTAATAGTGGCGCCGGCACTCCGGGATAACCAGAAAAGAGTGGGTCACCTGCCCTCTCCCGAGGTCTACGGTTCAGGAGGTGGTCCAAGGGTACTGTTTTTGTCCTGTAGCTCCAATTACAGTAGTCTTTTTATTTTTTAATTTTCCTAATGGGTGCTTTAGTACTGAGTGCTCAGCTCCTGTATCTACCAGAAAGTCCATAGGGGTCCCCTCCACTGTCAGGGTTACCCTAGGCTCGGGGAGGGGGTCCGAGCCCCGTCTCCTCTAGTCATCATCTTCTAGGGCCAACACCTTTGGGGCCCTGCCTTTCTTTTTGGGGCACTCTCTAGCCCAATGTCCTTTTTCCTTGCAGTATGCACACTGGTCTTTATCTAATGGTCGTCTTCGTCCGTCATCTCTGATTCCTGGTGGAGGCCTCCCGTTGCCCAGGTTCCCTTGCTGTCTAGGTCCTGCTCTGTCTCTATCCCTCTCTCCTACCACTGCGGCCAAAATCCTAGTCAAGTTTCTTTCTTGTCTACGATCCCTCCTATCTTCCCTTTCTTCTGCCTCTCGCTTTTCTCTCTCCTTTTTCTCTTCTTCTGTCTCTCGTTTATGAAACACTTTCTCTGTTTCTTTTACTAAATCCTTTAAAGCATAATCCTGTAATCCTTCTAGCCTCTGGAGCTTTTTCTTAATGTCAGGTGCTGACTGTCCTATAAAAGCCATAGCCACCGCCACCTGCTGACCCTCTGAAGTCGGGTCAAAAGGAGTGTAGCGCCTATAAGCCTCCATCAGTCGCTCAAGAAATACAGACAGCGGTTCTACCGGACCCTGAAGAACCTCCCTTACCTTAGCCAAATTGGTGGGGCGCCTTGCTGCCCCTCTGAGACCTGCCACGAGAGCCCGGCAATAGACTGTCAGTCTCTCCCTACCCTCAGTGGTGTTGAAGTCCCAGTCAGGTCGGTTGAGAGGGAAACCAGCATCTATTTCATTAGGTAGGTTGGTGGGTGCCCCGTCGGCACCAGGAACATTTTTCCTGGCTTCTAGAAGAATCCTCTCCTTCTCTTCAGTGGTAAATAGGACCTGTAAAAGCTGTTGGCAATCATCCCAGGTAGACTGGTGAGAGAATATCAGGGACTCTACTAGCCCTGTCAGACTAGCAGGGTTTTCTGAAAAAGAAGGGTGATTAGTCTTCCAATTATAAAGATCGGCCGACGAGAACGGCCAATACTGAAGGGGTTGGAGATTGGGAGGGTCCATGGGGGGCCCATAGACCCTCAGAGGCAGGGCCACTGTCGAATTGGGCCCTTCGGGACTCTGTGCCCGACGACTTCGAGTACCAGCGGCAGGTCCAATATCTCCAACGCCTCGGTCGGGAACAGGGGGTGGTTGAGGAGGTGGAGGTAGAGGTGGTTGTGGCTGGGGGTAGGGTGGGGGTAAAGGAAGGGGCCATTCTGGGGGCTCCTCAATTTCGGGATAGATCTTGGGAGGGGCAGAAGGTTTGGTAGGCTCCGTTTCGGGGGAAGCCTTGACTTTCGGTTTATTCTCTGCCGATTCCATTTTAAAAATGATAGTTAAATCAAAAGTGCCTTCAGGGGGCCAGCCAACTCCGAATGCCGGCCATTCCGAGGCACATAAAGTCTGCCATGGTCTCTTCTTCACCTTGACTGAAAGGTTGTGAGCCCTAGCCTTAACTTCAGTCCAATTATCCAGAGTCAGACTAAGGGTGGTCGTCACAGTCTGTCCCATCGTTCGAGTCACAATACAAAGAACACACAAAACAGAGTAAGACACAAGTTAACAAGCGTCCGCTTCCACTTGGACGACCAAAACCAGAAAAAAGATTCAGACGGTCGGGAGAGTGGGTGATTCCTCCTATGTAGGAGGATCACGCGCTCTTCATTCGCGACCTCCAGACGGGACAACGGTCCCTCCAGAAGTGACAACGGTCCCTCCAGGGTTGGGGCATCCCCCAAAACAGAAGTTATATCAGAAAAAAAGACCGAACTTAAACCCAAGCGGCGCCACACAGAGACAGTAGACAGACAGACAGAAACAGACAGAATCTCACCTCCAAGGGAGTCCTTGGAGCTCTAGGGTGGACGCTTATCCCGGACAAGCCCCCAAATGAAGGGCCCCCGAAGCGGGGAAACCCTCACTCAAGTCTCGGGATGGCGCGACACCCAAGAACTCACAAGAGACCGATCTTGATGCAAATAGCAAGAGGTTTATTCAGGAACCAGCGCGCTGGGGCCGACTCATATCCCACGCAGGGGTAGAGGAGTTCGACCCTGAGCACAAAGGGAAGGGGTTTATAAAGGCAAAAACTGCAAGCACCTGGCAGCAACTGATAACTGTAGCTTTTCATAATCTAGCGTGTGCCGTGCAATAAGCCTAAGGGAGTGACTGCTTCCCGGAATATAGGGAGAGGTTATCCGGAGGGGGAGGTTGCCATCTACGCTGTGGTCAGCACATTCGGGCCTAGTCTAGGGTCTAAAATTTTCCACCCCAATCTTTCACTACCAGAGCCGCGAACTCTCCGTCGTCAGCGGCCCCCGGGCCTGCGGCCTTTACGGGAGGAGGCTGCCCCCGGCGGCCAGCTACCCACGTTCGCGCCTGAGCCCCCGGCCCCCGTGGCGAGCGCCGGTAATGAACCCAATTCTAAGGTCGCCATCGATTCCACGGGTTTCTCAGATCGGTCCGAGTTTCTCCCAGCTGCTCGAGCTTTGTCACAGGAACTCAGGCTTTGCCTGCAAAACGCCGCAGAGTCACGGCGCCGCGATCGGCCTTTCTTCACTACGGACCCCAACGCTCCCGCCCCCAAAGAAGCGCGACGCAGGAGTACCTGTAACTGGGACCCCAAAGCCAAAACTCAAGGGAAAAGCGTGGCTTGGCGGCACCGCCAGGGGAAACGGAGATGACCGCGGGGGCGGTTGGCTGACTCGGCCCGGCCCGCGCTGCTCAGAACAGCGTCCTCCACCCGCCGGTTCCGTAATGCCGCTCGCTCAACCCGGACCCAGGCCTGGCCCTCGCGCGCCGGCCACGCCCACCGAGCGCCGGCCACGCCCCATCCGCCGCCACCGCCCACCTGTGCGTGCTGCCGTGCGTTTGTGGGGGGGGGCGCGTCTCAGACGGCGCCGCAGGCGGGCCGCAACGCGACGTGCGTCAGTCGGCCCTGCGCGCCCGCACGCTCACTCCTCACGCCTCCTCCCGGCGCGGCGCGGCAGCCCGGTTTGGGACCCGTTCCGGCGGCCGCATTTCCGCCTGGCGCGATGGGCGGGGCGGACGGCGACCGCGGGCGGAAGTGGTGACGCTGGGAGGGCGGCGCTACGACCCTGAGTTTTGAGTGCCCCGGCGACGCTCGTGAGGACTCTGGTCC
The DNA here is from genome assembly GCA_004026885.1 of Lyroderma lyra. Lineage (NCBI taxonomy): Eukaryota > Metazoa > Chordata > Mammalia > Chiroptera > Megadermatidae > Lyroderma > Lyroderma lyra. Next base: position 22,662 of record PVJL010014428.1, on the reverse strand, counting down.
GGCAGTGGGTGGGGCCTGCAGGTCCCTAACCTGCGAGGTAGGGTGTGGCTGTTATTTGAGGGCTCAGGTATCCTGTCGAATGTCTGGAATGAAAGAAATTTGGAACTGGCTTGTCCATCGGAAAGAGCGAGTGACATTATTCTGGCATGGACTAGTCCCAGCCAGGCAGCGTCCCATGGTATAGCAAGTGCCAATGAAGTCAGTGCTGAGAAAGACACAAAAACGCCATTCAAGACCTCCCTGGAGAGTTTTTTAAATGCAGAAACTGAGTAACCAGCACGCACTGCAATTCCACACCTTTAAACAACTTTGGTTGTGAGGGTTATAAACTTTTAAAAATATTATTGACATGAAATTCACACTAAAAAAAGAAACATTTTTGAAGTGTCCAAGTCAGTAGCATTTAGAACATTCCCAATGTCGTGCAACCACCAGCTCTAGTTCCTGACCGTTTTTATCGCCACACGTGCACACGCACCGAGCAGTTCCTCTCCTTTCTTCTTCTCCCAGGCCTTAGCACGAGCTTGTCCAGCCTGCAGCCCAGGACGGGCTTTCAGTACGGCCCAGCACAAATTCATAAACTTTCTTAAAACATGACAAAAATTTTGCATGAATCCATTTTTTTAGTTCGCCAGCTATCGTTAGTGTGGGTGTATTTATGTGTAGCCCAAGACAACTCTTCTGGTGTGGCCCAGGGAAGCCACAGGGCGGACCATTCCTGCCTTAGCAGACACCGTTTGCTTTTAGCACCTGTGGTCTTGCTAATCTGGATATTTCATGTAAATTAATTTTGTCCCATTTTGTATCTGTCTTTGACTCTTTCCCTTAGCATAATGTTTTCCAGGTTCACCCACCTTGTAGCAAATATTGGTACGTTCATTCCTTTTTGTGGCAATACTCGGTTCCATGACGTGTACATACCACAGTTTTATCCATTCATCCATCGATGGACACTTGGATTGTTGACACCTTTGGGCTGCTGTGAATAGTCCTGCTGTGATTTTTGTGTGTGGAATTGTTTGAGTCCATGTTTTCGATTCTTTTGGGTATACACTATTAAAGAAACCAGAGTCTGACAGTAGTTCAAGGCTAAAACCCTTTTTATTTTATTGAGGAACTGTTGCTGTAGGGAAAGAGGGACCTCAGCATAGAACTGGGCTCACTTCCAAATATAGCACGGGCAAGTGGGGTTCACAGCTTAAAAGAAGGGTGGGGTCAGTGGATGGAAATTTCTGAAAAGGAAATGTCAGAGGAAATTCTGGCTAAACCTGCTTGACAGAATTCTGACGAAAACAAATCAGGGTGATCAGATTCCAGGGGTAGGGGGCATGGAGAATTTGATCAGATAGTAAAGGTGATCACATACCCAGATAGGTGTTCTCTCTCAAGTGACTTAGTTACAACTGGTTGTTGCAGGTCCTCCAAGGCAGATGCTAAGATAGAAGCCAAGAGAACTTAGAGAAGACTGGCTCAAGGTTAGTGGCGACAGTCTTGGTCAACACTTACCTAGGAAGGAATTGCTGGCTCATGTGGCAATTCTTACGTTTAAATATTTGAGGAATCTGTAAACTCTTTTCCACACTGGCTGAGGCATTTTACATATAAACAATGTACAGTGGTCCTTATTTTTCCACATCCTTCCCAATACTTGGGTTTTTCTTTTCTGCTTTAAAAAAATTAATTATAAAATTTTAGTAGGTATGTTATGGTATCTCATTGTGGTTATGATTTGCATTTCTTTAGTGTCTAGTCATGTTGCACATCTTTTCATGTCCTTGTTGGCCATTCGTGTATCTTCTTTGGAGAAGTGTCTATTCAAGTCCTTTGCCCATTTTTTAAACTGAGTTGTTTGTCTTTTTGTTAAGTTATGAGTTCTGTATATATTGTGGGTACTAGACCCTTATCAGATATATGATTTGCAAATATTTTCTCCTATTCTGTAGCTTTTCTTCTCATTTTCTTGCTAATGTCCTCTGATGTACAAACTTTTACATTTTTGGTGGTCTAATTTATCTTTTTTTTTTTTCTCTTGTGGCTTGTGCTTTTGGTGTCATAATACTTAAGAATCCATTGCCAAATCCAAGTTCATTAAGAATTGTCAACAACAAAAACAAAAACAAACAAAAGCCCCAAACCAAAGAACAACAACACAAAAACTGCACACCGAGTTAACAAAATGGGAAGATGCGTCTCTGGCATGGGTTTCTACCTATAAGCCTGGAATCTCAAGACTGTGGAGCCGTGGGTTTCAAGCTGCTCACAGATGAAAGGGTTTTGATGGGGGTAAACGTGGAAGTTATTTAGCTTTTCCACCTTATTGCCTGCCTTGTGGTCTTCCCACCTGTATCAGGGTTGTGGAGTCAACACAACAAGAAAGTGCAAAGGTGGTGTGGACAGACTTGGCATGTGGGGACTGGCGGGCTCATGTGCCGATTTCCTGTGAATTCCTGAAGCTTGAGTAAGGCTGAGTTTCATTTTTCTTGACTGTGCCTGTTTTGGCCAACTCCATTTTGTCCCCAACATAAACGACTCCATTCTAGTTCTGGTTTTACAGTAGTTACCCTTACGTTTTCTTGTAAGGGTTTTATGGATTTAGCTCTTATGGTTAAGTCATTGACCCATTTCCAGTCAATATATAGATTGTGTGATGGGGGTTTCATTTCATTCTTCTGCATGTTGTCCCCGAGCCATCGGTTGAAGAAACTGTTCTTTCTCCCAATGAACAGTTTGGCCATCTTGTCAAAAATCAGAACTGGACATGGTGTGGATGTTGGAATTATCAGACTGGGAATTTAAAACTACGATGAGTATGCTGAGGGGTCTAATGAATAAAGTAGACCACATGCAAGAAAAGATGGGCAGTATAAACAGATGGAAACGCTAGGGGAGAGCCAAGGGAAGTGGTGGAGATCACACACACTGGAGCAGAAACGAGGAGTGCTTTCGCTGGGCCTGTTGGTAGACAGGACACGGCCGAGGAGATCTCACTCCTGGTTGCCAAATAGCCAGCCATTAAGCGGAAGGTTGAAAGGGAACTTTATAAAGAATAGATCTGGCTGTCAATACCCGAGGAATCTTAATGCTCCTGCAAGTGAGATGACCGAGGATTATATGCCTCCTGATGCTATTTCATATTATTACTATTGATGAAATATTTTCACTAAAGGGAAATTAAATCTTAATCAAATCAAACCTCTAGATCTAACAACCAGTTTACTTGAAAAAAGAAGCTTGGAGTAGCATGCTAGGTGAGACCATCACAATACAATCTGCCCAGTACACAATGTATAAACACTGTAGGGAAATTAAATGGAAACTGGCTACGAATTACTGTCAACTGAATTGTGTCCCCCCAAAATTCATATGTTAAATCTCTGACTGCTAGTAGCTCATACTGTGAGTGTATTGGGAGATGAGGCCTTTAAAGATGTGCTTAAGTTAATTAAGGCTGTTAGGGTGGGTCTCAATCCAATATGACTGGTGTCCTTAAGAGATTAGGTCCCATAGAGAGACACCACGGATGCATGTTTCTCTTCGGGTCCCAAATGCAGAATATTCCTTTAAGACTTTACATCAGTAAACTCCTCTGTGAATGTCTGTTTCTTCCCTCTGTCACTAAAACTGTAGTTAAGCTCTTTGGTCTTGCCAGTCTGGTGATGATGTTTTGATTGATGTTTAGTTATGGGTGGGGGTGAACATCTTTTCATACATTCATAACCCCGTTTCCACCTTCCCCACCCTACGTTGCCTTCCATGGTTCTGCTCGGTGTCACAGCTGAAATCGCTGAGCCTTCTCCCCCACTCTCCCGGGTCACGGACCTGACTCTGGGCTCCTGGCCTCCTCTGTCCTTCCATCAGAACTTCCAGTGAAATGTAACCATCCTTCTCCTTGGCTGGGTCTTGGGTGTGTTAAGGTTAAGACGGAATTTCTTAACTCTGCCTCCAGCGTCTAGCAGGGTATTTGCTACCGAGAAGCTGTCCAAGAAATAATGAATTAATACAATGTTGAGAAACTTGTCGACGTGAGCAACATGCAAACCTGTGAAGAATTTGTATGAGTTTGTTCGAGGCAAACTGATGACCTACCTCAAATGCTCCTGAGAGTAATAGTTCTGCGGTTTCTTTTACACGTTTGAGGGTGTGGAGGTGCTGCAGGAAAAGACGGCCCTTGGCCTCGTGCAGGAAGGAGTTCCGATGTGAGCCGGTACACAGTGTAAAGTAAAAGTCAGTGTATGTAGCAGAGAGGAAGGGAGAAAAGAAGGGCCACCCCACAGACAGAGTGGGGTCTCTAAACGCTAGTGGAAGGGAGACGCCCTCCACCCCCGGGTGAGGGTTTCTAAGTTTTTCTGCTTCCATGGAAAATTGACTGGTGTGGGCGGGGAGGAGGGCAGGAGAACAGTGCTAAGTTCATCTTGAAGTTCAGTGAGATGCAAGAGCAGGGGCAGGTTCGTGTCTCACTCTGGTGAAGCACAGCCCGTGTTGAATTTGCCGTGGGCTGTACTACAGGGATGGTCTGATGGAGTCTCGGGTTTGCTCTGTGTCATTGATTAACATCTGCCCCAGCTCCGTGTCTTGGAGCACGTAGGCAGCAGGCTTGGAATCCAATCTCTTAGCTCCTTGCTCTGCAAAATGGTCCTCAGACCCCTTCCCTGTGTTAGAGGGAATGAAGGAAGATTACATGTGGGGGTGGGGGGAGAAGCAAAGCAGGGATTGGATTATTAAGTGTTCTCTTGAGGGTGGTTAACATTTATTTCAAAGGTGTGTGAACCTAGAGATGCATAAAAACAATGGACAGGGCTTGCTTGAGGCAAAGAGAAAACGTTTTACTAAAAAGTCACCGTGGCCTGCCCTGTTAGGAATTTGTGACCTACTACAGCACCCCTCTTTCACCTGCAAACTATACTTCATACCACTACCCTCCAAATCTCCCAATTATAGCAAATACTCATTTATTGTTCACTCTAAATAAGGAATTCAGTTAACCCTTCTAAGAACTGTGACATGGGAGAACTGGGCCTCCTTGGCGTGGTGTCCAGGTTCTTGGTGACTCCAGCAAAGAATTGAAGGAGACACAGAAATAAAGTGGTGAAAAAGCAGTTTGTTAGAAGTAGAAAGTGCACTCCACGGGGGTAGGAGCGGGCCCGAGCAGGATAGTGGGTCAAGAGCTCCGAAAAACTTTGAAGGCTTTGGTAGTTTATATCCCTTTTCCTTAAAGGGGCTACACCTTTATGGGTGTGGGGCCTCTTGATGGGCATCTTTGATTGACAGGAGGCTTTGACCTCACATTTCTCGCTGTGTATGTGTTGTTTTCCCCAGAACTCAATGTCCTCCTGCGGTTGCCTAACTTGGGGCAGGGATTACTAGAAAAGGGTGATCATCAGGGAGGCGACTGCTCCAGCTAGGCAGGTCCCATGGGAGGGGTCCCCAAGATTCCCACCTCTTCTATCTGCCTGTCTCACTTTTCTCCTGAGAGGTGTGATCCCCCTAACTCTCTATGGGAAGCTGAGGGATGGGAGGTCTCATCGTCTGTATCTGCTCTCTGCTGAAGGTGGGCATTGTCCCTACCTATCAGGGACTCATGGAGCTCTCACCCTGTCTGATCTAAAAGGGGAAGGGGTCTCGAGATCCACCTGGGAGACCTCGTTGACTTCTTAGGTCGGGATGGGTCTGGGAATGATTACGATCAACTAGCACAGATCCCAGGCTCCGGGATAATTAGCAGAAGTCTAGCAAGCACAATTAACTAAAGTTTTGCCAGCACAAATCACAAATTTCAGGATGACTAAGGCTGGACACAGGGGACGTTTTGGGAATACGATTAGCAAACATGAATTGCAAGTTTTTCTGAATGATTAACTAAAGCCGGGGCAGAGGATTTGGGAGGTTGGGCTAACAGCCTATTAAGTTTGGGGGAAGTTATCTAAGGCAGGAGGCAGGATGGAGATACTCCATGATTCAGGCCGGGAGCCATTGTTTAAGGCTAGAGACAAAGGTAAACTGACTGAGAGGGTGATTAAGGCTAGGAACTAGGGAAAAGGCAAAATGGGGAGCTGAGGACCTAGGGAAGAGGGGACCAAAAGCCCCCACAGTGAGGGGCTCTTTCGTTTGGCCGTGTCGGAACCATACCCAGGAAGCACTCTTATAGTTTTATCCCCTTTCTACACACAGAAGCTGGCAGCGCTGGTGTGGATGAAGAAAGGACCACACACTACACCCGACAGGCTCAGGGGAGGCCAGCACGGCAGGCCCTGCAAACCCAGAGGCCAAAATTAACCGCATAGGATGGTCTGATCACAAAAATGCCTAACAAAAAGTGAGTCAAGGCTGGTTGTCAGGTCCTAGGCCTGTAGCTTCCTTGACAAAGGTCAGTCTTTACGTAGGTGAGCCTGTCTATTGTCTTTTTGCATTTAAGATAACATACCTTTGAAAGGTCAGGGTAATCTTTTTCCGGACCCCTCAGGGCACAACCCCCTCGGCAGAGCACAGAGCACAGAACCCCTCACTGTTATCTTGTTCCCCACATACCATCTCCATGTGCTGTAAAAGTTAATCATTAACTCCATACCCACCAATGAAAGAGAGGTGTGCGTCTTTCCATTTTACTTTTTATCCAATCCCAGAGATTTCCCTACTTGGCTTTCTCCCACCCCCTTCATCTACCACCAATGGATTTCACGTGACCCTCCTTGAATTTTCCCGGCAATTGTTGTCAGCTTGGCTCCTTTAACTCAAAAATTGTCTGTAGCTTTGGACGTTTCTGACCTCGACACTGGGTTTTGAATCCAGGCTGTTTCGCTTTGGAGACAGTGGTCGTAATTACTAAAGTTACACTGTGAGTCACAGAAAAAGGCTTCTGGACCCCAATTCTCAGTGCTTGATATACTCAATTGTCCTTTCATTTAATTCTCATGACTCTGTGAGTTATTAAACAATACCCACCAGTGACGGAGTGGACTGGATCCCACGTCAGCCAGGCCCCTCTGTGCCCTGCCCTCTTCTCCACTGGGCCTCGATCTTGCCCTCTGCCCTCCCTTGCCCCCACCTCCACCCTTTGGTGTTCTTATAGCACAGTCTGAGCAAGAATCCTGCTCAGTCACTTTAGAGACAACCCTGCTTTGATATCTGATCACCTTGGCCTGCCTTCAGCAAGAATCCTGTTAAGAACCCCTGACCTGTGTGGTATCTCCTCTTAGTGACTTTCCACCACGGACTGCTTCCCACACCCCAAACCCCCAGTCTGCTCCTTGGCTATACACCCCCACCTTGTGTTGTATTTGGAGTTGAGCTCCATCCCTCCCCTGTTGCAAGAGTCCTGACGTCCAGCCTACTGTCCTAGTGCTGAATGAAGTCTTCATTACAGTTTGCACTGGTGTCAGAGTAAGTTCTTTAACAATAGTTACTGAGCGCATCCATGCATTGTTCTAGGTCAGGGCTGGGTGAGGGGCCGATCGCTGTCCACGGGTGGACCACCAGGCATATCTGGGGGCACTACCCGAATAATAAAACCAGTAGCTGGTGCACTGCGGTACTTGGAGAGGTAGCCCTTGCCCTGAAGAGGTCTGTCCGGGCCTGTCCTGCAGGTTTTACAGTTCACGTTCACCACCATCCTGCAGGGGCTACTCCTGTCACGTGCCATTTGCAGGCGGGGAAGAGGAGCTTTAAAGGGTTTTAGGGAGACCACCCACAGGCTGCCTCAGGCCTACAGATGCCTGCTGTCCTGACAGTGACCGGAGTGGTGGGCTGCAGGCCCCCCCAATCAGGTCGCCATTGGCCCTTGTGCTGCCACAACTCTGCTGGGGCCGCACGTTGGGTCCTGGTGGCCGCTGGGCCACCACATTCCTCCCACGGTCGCCCCCTCGTCGGCGTGCCTGGCTCGCCCTGGTGGAAACGGTTTTCTCATCCTTTTCCCTCTCCTTCCCACACGCTGGACTTCCTGGTGTCCCTGCTCCTTGTGCCCCAGCTGCTTTGGCTCAGGCGGCTCGTGGGCTCAGGAGGAGGGGAGGGCGAGCGGGCGAGGACGCCGGGAAATCGGAGCCTTCCGCACTGGCGTGGGCATGGGACTGCTGTGGTCACCATGGGAGACAGTAGGTGCTGCCTCAGAGGATCACGTGGGACCCAGCAGTGCCACTCCTGCACACGTTCCCAAAAGAACTGGAAGCAGGGACTTGAACAGGTGCGCACAGTGTTCATAGCAGCATTACTCACGGTCATCAAAAGGTGGAAGTGACACACGCCCATGTCCATCAGCAGCTGAATGCATAAACAAAATGTGGCGAGTTCGTCAGAAGAAACGGGATTCGGAGACATGCTGCAATGTGGCTGAGCCCTGAAAACACGGTGCTAAGTGAAGTAAACTAAACAACAAAGAAAATTATTGTATGAGTCCATTTAATGAGATACCTAGAAAGGTCAGATTTATAGACAGAAAATAGAACAGTTTCCCAGGGGCTGTGGGGAGGGAGGGAGGAGTGGGAAGTTATTGTTTAACTGAAAACAGAGTTTCCATTTTGAAAAATGAAAAAATTCCAGAAGTAGATAAAGTTGATGGTTGCACGACATTAGCAATGAACTTAATGCCGCTGACTTGTACATGTAAAACGGGCCAAAATGGTAAATTTTATCTTATGTATAGTTTACCATAATAAAAATATTTTTAAAACATCCCAAACAACTCGTCTGTCCTTTGTTTCAGTAGAGTTAAGACTAAGTTCTGCTTCAATAGCCTTAAATAAAGACTTTCTTACCTTTGTAACTTTGCTCTGACAGTTCGTGTTTCTGGAATTGCGTTGTATGTACCGTGCATTGTAAGTAGCTACTTGAGTGCACATCTGTTTCTCTGTGATAGTTTAAGCCCCGTGATGTTGGGAACCATGTTGTGTTCATACTTTCATCATCCCGCATGCATATCCTGGTATTCTTAGAAATTAGGGCCTCAAAAATGTTTAAAATTGTTTCTATTATACATGGAGAGTTTTCTTGAATATAAGTGACATCTTGTGGCACCAAATGGAATAGCTACTACTGTATTGATATTTTTCATGAACAAATTGTTTTATTTTTAAAAATACAGATCCTATATATCATCTTTAATATCTACTTAAAAGAAGCATTGTTGCAATCAGAGTTAACAAGTTAATGGTATTTCTAAAGGATGCTTTTGCCCACTGGGGTGGAACCTACCTGAGACAATTCCTGGCTAGATCACCACAACTCCTATCAGGTCTGGAAAACCACTGTATTTTTGAGAAATTCCCTAAATCAGAATGAATGATTTCTTAATAATTGGCAGAAAGATGGTAGCTGAAACCAAGGAAAAGGAGAAGTGTGTGTGTCCCCCTAAAGGCAGAGGATTTGTAAAGAACCCTGATAAGTGTCAGCTATATTGTTCATTGTCTTATGGGAAGATTTTGGACTTAAAAAACTATTTACAATTTCCAGGGTTTTAGTGAATATTCAATTTATTAAAATTGTAAACTTGTAAGTTTAGATTTTTAAGCCCTTAAGCTCAGTTTACTACTTTTATTATTAGAAAATTTTGTTTCAATTAAAAAGTCTTTTTTTTTTTTCTGATTCCTCAGGGGATTTTTAAGTGCTGTGAAGTTTGAGAACCTTAAGAGGGATTTCTAAATTGCAACGAATGACTCCCCAATTCTTGAATTGTCTCAGTGAGGCCATGAAGGGGACGTTTTATAAATTTGGCATGTCCAGTTCTCATTGGCACAGGCTGAACCCAGGTTTCCTTCAGCCAGCACTGGTTTCAGGAGAATGTGTCTGACTTTCTCCCAAGGATGACCTTGATAAAGAAAGGAAGCAAAGGAAAAGGAAACATGCTCCAATCAAAAGACAGAGTGGCTGAGTAGATTAAAAAAACAAGTATATGCTGACTCAATTTAGCTTGAAAGACACATACAGACAAAGTGCAAGGGTGGAAAAGCATATTCCATGCAAATGGAAACCAAAAGAAAGCAGTGGTAGATATATCAGGCAAAATAGACTTTAAGCCAAAAAGTGTAATAACAGACAAAGAAGGTGTCAACCCAATGGAAAGAGGTGACATTTGTAAATATACAGTACTATAGGAGCACCTAATTATACATAGCAAATATTGACACAGGCAGAGAAAACTAGACAGCCGTACATTAATAGCAGAGGACTTCAATATCTTGCTTTCAACAAAGATCATCCAGCCCTCCCCGCAAGCAAAACAAAACAAAACAGAATCAATAAGGTTATATAGGACTTAAACTACACATTGTGTCATATGGACTTAATAGACATATATGAAATATTCCATTACAAAGCACTAGAATATACATTCTTCTCAAGCATTCATGAAACATTGTCCAGAATAGGTGTTATGTTAGCTCACAAAAGAAGTCTTAATAAATTTAAGGAGATTGAAATTATATCAAACACATTTTCTGACCAAGATAGTAAGAAACCAGAAATGAATTACAAGAAAAAAACTGGAAAATCCACAAGTATGTGGAGATTAAACAACATGTTCCTGAACAACAAATGGGTCAAAGAAGAAATTAAAAGAGAAATAAAAAAATACTTTGAGATAAGTGAAAATGGAAATATAATATACCAAAACTTAAAGGATATAGAAAAAACAGTTTTAAGATGTGTAATAAATTCATAGCAATAAACACCTACATTAGGAAACAAGAAAGATCTCAAGTAGGAAACCTAACTTTATACCTCAAGGAGCTAAGAAAATAGGAACACACAAAGCCCAAAGTTAGTAGAAGAAAGGAAATAGGTATCAGAGTGGAAATAAATAGACGTAAGAGACAATAGAAACGATCAATGAAACAAAGAGCTTTTTTTTTTTTTTAAGATGAAGTTGACAACCTTTAGCTAGACTCACTAAGAAAAAAAGAGAGGACTCAAATTAATAAAATTAGAGATGAAAGAGGATACATTACAACTGTTACCACAGAAATAAAAAGGATCATAAGAGATTACTGTGAACAATCATGTATCAACAAATTGGGCAATCCAGAAGAAGTGGTAAATTCCTAGAAACATACGACCTACCAAGACTGAACCAAGAGGAAATAGAAAATCTGAACAGAACAATGATAATACTAGTCAGGTTACTTAATCAGTAATTGAAAAGCTCCCAACAAAGAGTCCAGGACCATCGGCTTCACAGGTGGATTCTACTCATCATTTAAGGAATTAATACCAATCCCTTTCAACCTCTTCCAAAAAACAGAAGAGGAGGAAACGTTTCCAAACTCATTTGATGAGGCCAACGTTATGCAGGTGCCAAAGTCGGGCAAGGACCCTGCAAGCAAAGAAAACTACAGGTTAATATCATTGCTGAACATAGATGCAAAACTCCTCAACCCAATACTAACAAACTGAATTTAATCGTACTTTAAAGGGATCATATGCCACGAGCAAATGGGATTTATTCCTGGCATGGAAGGATGGTTCAGTTTCTACAAATTAATCAATGTGATTCACCACGTAAGAACCATATGCACATCTCCATAGGTGCAGAAATATGCTACAAAATTCAACATACATTTACAATACAAACTTACAAAAAACTGGGTATAGAGGGAACACACCTCAATATAAATAAGGGCCAAGTAAGGCCAGATTATACCTAATACCACCCTCAATGGTGAGAAGCTAGAAGCAGATCAGGAACAAGACGAGGATGCCCAGGCTACTTTTATCTAATACAATCCTGGAAGTCCCAGTGAGAGAAATTAGACAAGAAAAAAAAATGTCATTCAAATTGGAAAGGAAGAAGTAAAATGTCTTTATTTATTTGCAGATGACGTGATGTTGTATAGAGAAAACCCTAAAGATTCTACCAATAAACTGTTAGAACTAATAATCAAATCTAGTAAATTTGCAGGAATCCAAGTCAGTATACAAAAATCAGAGCGCTTCTATATACTGTTCACTTACATACTGCTAAGTGAAATAAGTCCATAGACAAAGACAAATATTGTCTGATCTCACTTATACATGGAATAAAGGAAACGGAACGCATAGAGAACAGATTGGTGGTTGCCAGAAGGGATTGGGAGTGTGGGAGATGGGGGAAGGAGATCAGAACGTGGGTGGGAGGTACGAACTTCCTGTTGTAAGGTTAGTAAGTTCTGGGCATGCAACATGCAGCACGGTGACTACAGTTAACAATACTGTATTGCCCATTTGCAAGTTGACTGAGAGTACATCTTAGAAGTTCTCATTTCAGGAAAAACATGTAACTGTGGGGTAGTGAGTGTTAATTAGACTTATTGTGGTGATCATTTCTCATTATGTATGTATGTAAACTCTATGTTGTACACCTTGAACTAATACGATGTTATATGCCATTTATATATCAATAAAACCGGGTGGGGTGGGGTGGTGGAAACCATGTTAAAACCTGAACTTCAAGTTCTCCAGGAAGTCCTCTTCTACCATCTTTCCCACCTCAACACACGGAAGCTCTCTCTTTCCAATAGCTCAGGCTGCAGAACTGTGGCCATCTTTGGTTCCTCTTTTTCTCTCCCGCTCACCTTTAGCCATCAGCAAATCCTGTCAGCTCCGCTTTGGAAATGTAAGTAGCCGTGCCCACTTCTCACAATGCTGTCTAAGCCGCTGGCCTCCTTGCCCTACATGACGGTGATAGCTTCCTGACAGGTTGCCCTGTGCTCGCCATTGCTTGTCGACAGTTTCTCGCACAGAATGACCTTCTGCACATCTCAGTCAGTGCCGTCCCTTCTTGGCTAAAAATACTTGCGTGATTCCCATCTTACATGGCCAGGGTCATTAAAATTCCTACAAAACCTTATGCTCCTCATATCCCCAGCACCTTTTTGATTTTGTCTTCTCAAAATCATTTCTGCTTCAAGGACTTTACGTATTTAGTTTTTTTTCTATTGGTAATTCTTTAATATTTTAAAAATTTCAATTGTAAATTCTTTACATATAGTTCTGAGATCACTTAAAAAGTAGTCGTCATATTCAATATCACACCTAAGAAGTGAACTGTAATTCCACAATGTCCTCCAATATACAAAGTTTACATTTCCCTTGTTTTCACAATATACATAAGAAATTGTTCAAATCAGGATCAAAGTGAAACCCACACAATGCTTTTGGTTAATAAGTCTCTTAAGACACTTTTCACCTTTGAGTTAACCTCTCTCACCAGTTTTTTTCGTGTTCTTTGTTTCTTAAAAGAAAAAAACCAGACCGGGTCTTTTGTGGTGTGGCATTTCCCACATCTTGTTACAGGTAGGCGGTTACATGTTTATCTCCTCTTTATTCTCCTGATCTGGCAGTTTGATTGGATCTGGAGGCTCGATCAGATTCAAATTTGAATTTTTTCATGAACATTTCCTAGGTGGGTCTGACTATTACCTGCTGCATTGCACGAGAGAGGTTATCACGTCTGTCTCCCTTTGTGATGTTTTTTAGTAGATTCACACATTGACTCAATTCAGTTTAGCCACTAGGGGCCAGGATTTTATTTTTAAAATAAGTACTTCATGAAGGATCTAGACTTAAGTTTTATAAAAGAATAAAAAAAAATTAAGGAGGTGTCATTATTTGGAATTTCCAGATAAAATACTTTCTGACTCTTACATATAGATGTTGGTTACTTTAAAAAGTTAAATAAAGTTTTTGCAATGTAATTTTTCCATGCTCAGCCATTATCACTTTGCTAACGTTATGCTTACTGCACACTGGAAATCTGTCGGTTTATATGCTGCGTTAACTGTACGAGCCGGGTGGTAAACAGCAAGGACAGGACAGTAGCAAGGACACCGGGGAGACCCAACACGGCGGCAAGGACAGCCGCGGGGAGGAGGAAGGTCCAGTCCCCTCCCTGTGGCTGCAGGGGGCGCCGGGGCACTGTGGTCCGGAGGCTTCCCAGGGCCTTGCCGTTGGCTGGGAGGCCTTGTGAGTCCCAAGTTTTCCAGTTTAATTCCATCGAGAGTTTTGATCGGAAATGCTGTAGGCGTCGCGTTCTTCACGAGGGGGGCAGCTTAAGTCGGTCGTGGGGCCCCACTGGCTAAACGCCCGACACGGAGGCAGTGGGTGGGCGTGAGGCAACAGCACGACGCGCGTGTTAGGATTGCCCCTTTCCTCCGGGCCCCCTGCTGCTGTCCTGTGGCGTGCTGCAGCGTGGCACCCCGAGCTTCTGTTTATGTCTGTGCACTGGGGGACCGTGACACCCCGAGCTTCCAGCGTGGTGGCACAACGGGGTTTCCTTCTGAGCTCACTGGTCACCCCTGCTTCCTCTCCCTTGTGGGCCTTCTGCCTACTCCCAACCTCATTATTTATTGCTAAACGATATTCCGTTGTGTGGACAGATCACCTTTTATTTACTTGCTGTGCATCAGTGCAGGGACATTAGGTTGTGAGGTGGGAGGTTGACAGGCACCGTGCAGGAGTAGCTGCCTGAGTCCCCGGAGCAGCAGCACGTGGACAGGAACTGTGTGGCAGGAAACAGCACAGAGCTTCCAGTCACAAGGCCTGCCCTTGAACTTCATCTTCGTGCTGCTAGCTGTGCGACCTGGCTCTTGCTCAGTGTGCATCTTTCTTTTGTTGCTGTGACCAGGAGGTAGCCATCGTCATCATCAGGTGATGAGGATGGCCGACAGGAGGCTGCGTGTGAACGCGGTTTGCCCACAGCAACACTCTCCAGGGTGCGTCATTGGTGGGTGGCTCCGGACGGAGGCCATCCTCCTGAGAGCCTCTCTCCTCCAGCCTGAACGCACATCCTACTCCTGCTGTGAGTCTCAGCCCCAGCAGGTCCAAGGCGGCTGCACCCGGGGAGGGGCCCGGGGAGGGGCCCGGGGAGGGGCTGGAACTAGTTCGTCACGGCCCGCACGCCAGGAGGCCTACGCCTAGGACAGAGTCACCCAGTGTATCGAACCCCTCCTAAAGGGGTGCCACCAGCCTGAGGCAGGGACCCTGGACACTGCAGGGATGTAAAGGCTGGGGAGGAAAGAGTGGTTCTGGAGGTGGCGTCCAGAGATGGAGGGACGAGGCGGGGCAGAACACTGCCCCAGGCATCCTTAACCGTTCTGACCTCGGGGGGACGCAGGACGCTGGCTCCCCAACTCGGGAAAGCAGCTCCGCCCAACATTCTCCTCTCCCTACTTGTTGGCATCCTTGGATTTTACTTACAAGTGAGCTAGTAATAGTCAGGAGTTTGCTGAAAAAGTTAGTCTGATTTAAAATAAAAGCAGCCCTGGAAGATAGAAGGTAGAGAGATGCTGAATTGCCCAATGTGTACAATTTCGATAAAAAACCTTTTTTCTCCACTTCTGCTGGGTTTCTAGTTCCTCAAAAGTAAAATTCAATTGGTATTTTCTCTTTCAAGTAACATTTTCATTGAAAAGCTCAGGACTCTACAGGTGGTTTATTTTGTTCACGACTATAAGAAATTGATAAAATACAGAGTTTTAGGTTTAGTACTTGCATCATTAGTTTAAAATAGTGCAGTGATACCTCGATACTCATTCATTGATTGGTTCTGGGAGGTACAGTGAGGACCAAACAGACAAAAACCAGGACAAAATTTTCGCATCAAAAAGCGTCGAGTAGCAAATTTGAGGCGTTTCAAAGCAGTCCAATACCAAGGTCTGACTGTATTAGATAACACAGTGTATGTCCATTAACTTTATTTCTACAATTTGTTCAACAACTATCTAGATAGCACTAGTATGTACCAGGAATTGTATTGCAGATGTAAGGATGTGAAGTGGGCTTCTGTATTGAAGGGTACTGGTATGACCCAATTCTGCATTTGGTAGGATGGATCTGATAACGTGGCAGTGTGAACGAAGATGACATTTGCCTTGGAAAGTATGGGAAAGCCTCTTCTCTGAGCTCCTGAGAACCAGCATGTGAGTGTCCTGAGACACTTGGGGACTCATGAGTCATGTATTTAAAAGAATGCTCTAAGTCGTTTAAGAAGAAGGTTGGGGGAGATTGTCTCTTAGGCAATGAGATTATCTAAAAATTTACAGGGATTTGTGTAGATTTGTAGTCCACTGATGGCAAGACAGAAACTCCATATGCCGGCAAGAAAACCTTCGCTGTTATTTAATAGGGCTCCTGAGCACGTTGAGGAGAAGGGATTATGAAGAGTAAACTAAAGCGGGAAGCAAAACAGCATGTGAGGGGTGCTTAGAATGATGGATGGGTAAACACTCTGGTGTGTTTATGTTTAGATCAAGGATGATTTTATGCACCTGGGTTTTAGTTAATCCTTTTTCTCAAAGCTGTGATGTTCTCCATATTTGTATAGCAGCCCAAGGAGGCCAACAGAGAGAGAGAGTGCCAGCACTGAGGCTAAGTTGAGGGTTTTTTTTGTTTTGTTTTGTTTTTTTGTATCAGACTCACGGAGTTAAAGTTGTCTGTATTAGGATTTAAGTGGCGTATCTTTTTCTTTTAATTTCCTGCACAGAAAACACCACTAGGAACTGGGAAACTTACACTGAAAGTTGTAAAATATCTCTTTTTGAATTTTGCAAGAAGAGAGGCATCAATGTGGTGAGTAAAGCGAACTTTGGTGGAAGTAAAGGCTATAGAATGTTGGAATGGACTATCAAAAGAGGTCGTAGACTTTTCTTGTAAGAGCTTTAAACTTACAATATAGATCCATTTAAGATGATATTCTAGAACAACCTCTGGCCTCATGCATGTGGTTATCCTAATGTAATTTCTATGACCCAGGTCAATCCCTGCTTTCACTTTGCTTAGCCATCCACACAGACTCGACTATTTCTCCTTTGCATCCTCATGTCACATTGTCATCACATCTGTAACATTGTAGGACAGCTCTTTGTGTGTGTGTGTGTGTGTGTGTGTGTGTGTGTGTGTGTATCATCCTTTACTAGATGATAGTTTTCTGAGGGCAGAGACTGTCTTATTTTCCAGTTGTAACTCAAGTTTCCAATTTAGTGATGGCAAAAAGTAGTCAATCAGCATTAAATGAATCTTCCATTCTAGTTACATTCATCATCTTGTTCTGAGAAGTGGCCATGAACATTCCTGGTTCTTGTGTTTACTCCACTTCCCTTCTTTTGGAATGTACTTCTCCATTTCTGCAAGTGTCTCCACATCCTTTCAAATCCAGCACAAGTCTCACTTCCTTCACAGAGCCCCCAGGAGATGCAAGGCTTGACTGATCATTCTTTCCTTGGAAATTCCTTCCAAATCCAGCACTAGTCTCAATTCCTTCACAGAGCCCCCAGGAGATTAAAGGCTTGAGTGATCATGCTTTCCTTGGAAATTCTAAAGCATTTATTTATAAATTTGTTGGAATTTAAAAAAATGTGTGTCCCACAACTCTTTAACTAGTTTGTGAAAATCTAAAACACGGGGACCATGCCTTACTCCTCTTCATACACTGATGCCTAACACAGTATTCTATTCAAAGTAGCTGGTCAGTAATCAATAATTCTTGCTAATGAGAGAGGTAAGAAAATGGTTCATTTGATCACTTATGAAACTTTTTGTTTTATTTCTAATGCTGATGTTCAATCTAGTTTCTAAAATCTGCACACAATGAAGAAACAGGATCAAAATGTTCAATATAAAATAATGGTACAGGCCCTAGCCTTCGTCCAGAACCCTAGGGCCAGATGTTTCGGAATTTGGAATGTTTCCTCTTCACTGGGGTGACACTTCTTATTGATATTTCACAGTAAGTGGGTAAGCAAAGACCCCAGAGACTACACATGTGCCTGTGTCAGTTCAGATCAGATGTCAGTTAATACCATGAACCCTGATACTCTGAATTGCACAGAATGTGAAGTAAAATTATTTTCCTGACGATTGCTCTACAAGTCATATTGGGGGACCGTGTAAATTGGTCACAATCTGAAATTTAGTATTTGTGGTTCATTTAATATTCTTTTTAGTTTCAAGTGGGAGATAGGCCACATTAGTATAAATGTCACTAGAAGACTATAATTCAGGACTTCAACATTCTGCAGGTAGCAAGTCTTAGATTTTGACTGACTTGTACATACAGCATAATTTATGTATCTTCACCACTTTGGGGTGAGAATTCTGATAAGTTTTTACGACTCTCTGTTCAAAATGACTACCTGTTTAGGCAGGATGAGCCTGAAAGACAATAAACATTTAAATGTGGGAAAAAAAACCTGTAGTTGATTGATTTCCTCAGGAGCACATTGCTGCTTTTCTATTTTTTAAGTGTTTAAAGAGGATTTAGAAATTAGCTGCATTTCTGCTGGACCTGGACTGTAGACAGCATTTTTTATTCCTAGCTTCTACTCTCTGTGGTTAAAGTGTATTTCCTAATCTGACATGCATGGGTTTAATTGAGCAATCTCACTTGGCGTGTATTCAGGTCAGTATATTTGTGTACAGAAATGAAGTCACTGTCATATGGAAGCACTTAGTGTATTACTTAACTAGCAAATTGGAACAGTGAAACCTAGAAAGCATTTTTATTAACTTAAACTATCATACCACACAGTTTTCTCCTTTTTATTCTTATCACACAGTTGGTCCTAGCAATCGTGTTAAGGTCCAAGGTCTGCCTTTTCAAATGTGACTTTCTTTAAAAAAAAGCAATAACATGGTGTACCCCACACAGGATAGTGTCTTAACCAGGCTTATTTGTGTGTGTGTGTGTGAGGACTTTGGATTTTTTTCAATTGCAGTTGGCATTCAATATGATTTTATGTTAGTTTCAGGTATACATCATAGTGATTAGACTTGTACATAATTTACAGGGTGATCCGCACCAATTTGTCTGTACCCAGCTGGCACGACACGTAGTCATCACAACATTGTCAACTGTGTCCCCTATGCTGTACGTCACAGCCCCGTGACTGTTTCGTAACCACCCTAAGTCCTGCCCCTTTTCCACCCAGCTCCCACTCCCCTGTGGCCACCATCAGCGTGTTCTCCGTGTCTGTGAGTCTGTTTCTGTTTTGTTTGTTCATTTATTCTTTGGTTCCATATATATGTGAGACTGTATGGTATTTGTCTTTGTCTGACTTATTTCACTCCGTATAATATCCTTTAGATCCATCCGTGTTGTCGCCGATGCTAAGATTTCATTGTTTTTATGGCCGAGTGATACTCCATTGTACGTATCCAGTCGTCTACGGATGCACAATTAGGCTGCTTTCGTACCTTGGTTATTGTAAACAGTGCCGCGGTGAACATAGGGGTGCAGGTATCTTTTCAAATTAGTATTTTGGATTTCTCTGGATAAATAGCCAGAAGTGGAGTTGCTGGGTCAGAGGGTAGATCTAGTTTTAGTATTTTGAGGAGCGTCCGTACTGTTTTCCGCCGTGGCTGCACCAATTTGCAGCCCCACCACCAGTGCACGGAGGCTCCCTTGTCCCCACGTCCACGCCAGCACTGGTTTGTGGATGTGTTGATGACGGCCACTCTGATAGGTGTGAGGTGATAGCTGGTTGTGGTTTGAATTTGCATTTCTGTACTGATTAGTGACAAAGACTCTCCTTGGCCAAACTTGAGTCAGGCTCCTCTAAGCCTTCTTCTTGGCTAGGCCTTGAACTTGGGCCCCAGCCCTTGCTGGGCCGGCGTTGCCCAGTTTTAGCAAGAACCTGGCTAAGGCGTATGTGGAGACTCTCTGGCGCTTCCTACACGATCACCCTGGCCTCCCTTCAGGAGGAATGAGGTACAGTTGGGTTAGCAGGAGTCCCCCTACCCTCCATGTCTCTCTCCTCCTGGTAATTCCATCCACTGACCCCCTCCTCCTCCTCTGGGGCCGTGAGCTCCTCCCTGTCCGCCTTCTCCTCAGAAGTGAGCTCGGTTACTCACTGAAGTCTCTACCTCGACTGCAGTCGCTTCTTTTTACTTTTCTTTTTTTTTTTTGTCGGTGGTTCCCTGGTGGGGCATCGAACCCAGCCGCTGCATTGAGAGCGCCGAAGCCCAGCCACTGTATCACCAGGGAGCCCCCTGACCGGTGTCTTGCTTTGGATCTCTGCCAGTGTCACAGACCCCACTTACGGACCTTGCCAAGTTCCACAGACACCAGAGCTGGGCCTTTTAGCTGAGCATTTGTATGATTTGCCGGGCACAGTGGGAAGTGGCATTCATCACTCGATCCACACCAGCCATTTGGTAGATCCTGTCGCTGATCTCGGTTTACAGGCAATGAAACTGGGGCTCAGAGAGGTTAAATGAAACTGGGGCTCAGAGAGGTTAAATAACTTTGTCAGAGGTCCCCCAGCCAAGAAGAGGCAGAGCTGGGCCTGGAATGTGGCCCTTGGCCGCTGTACCCTGTGACTGGGCCATTACAAGGGAAGGGCTGTCATGGTTCTCTCCATGTTGAAGGGAATGAAACGTAGACTCTCTAAGCACAAGCAGTGAGCTTGTCCGGAAATGATACACATTTGGGAATCTGCAACACATCATTCAGACTCCAAGGGGCACCTTTTCAGACGTGAGACTGGTCATAATCACTGCCTGTGTCCTTTTGTCATTAGCTCTGCCTTAAGCAGTGGGACTGCACCGCGGGCGGGGTGGCCCGTCTTGCTCAGACGGGTTTCCTCCAGTAAAGGAGCAGAGGAGCGGAAGGAACCTGCTGGAAACCTGAAGGCAAGTAGCTTCGGGTCATTTCTAACAGCAAGGGGTGTTAATGGGTGCAGGGAAGCTAGCCTTTGTCTTGTCCTTGGATGGAATGACATGATCAAGAATTCCGTCCACGTATACACGCCTGTGCCCGTGTCCGGAGTGTACACCACTCGTGGGCAGGGTCCACGGCGTGGTCTTCAGTTGCTGAGAGCTAGAGTAGATCTTCACTTGCACAGCTGCCGGAACTGTCCTCTAATGTGGAACCGTGTCCTTCCGTAGCTGCCTGTCCCAGCCTGGCCCTGTTGGGACCTTTACAGATGTACATGCAAGAGGAGGTTCCTGGCTGGCTTCTGGCTCGTCACATTCATGTTCCAAACGAGACAGTTTTTAATTTGAGGGAGGACATTGACATCTTTTTTTGGCTTTTCACATGACCACGAATATCCCAAACTCCTGCTGATTTGGAAACCACAAGATAGAGCAGCTGAAACGCATTAGTTCAATAATAAGTACAGGGAACAGTTTGATCTCATAAAGTGCCAATTAGGCAAGTATCTCACGATGAGCAGTGGTCTTCGCAGTGGCCATGTGTCAGCCACAGCTGGTTCCCCAATGTACTGCAGGAGACTTTTTGCATGTGATTTTAAAATCCCAAATTACATCCAGGAGAATTCAGTCTTCTTAAGATTTTCCTCCTTGTTACTGACCATGCTATAGCGTCCACAGTATTGCTGAGTAGTTGCCTCACTAAAGCAGGGAGGAGTCTCCTCCAGTCACGGATGGGGTCAGCAATACAAGGACCTGGCTATCGCAGTCCTCTAGGAAAGGGAGAGGTATCCAGAAGGGCTGAAGGGCAGAGGGGACCCTCAGAGGACCCCTTGGGGGTAGGTGAGAACCACACAGCTTTGGAGCTTCGGTTCCCACACAGTGGTCCTCGTACCCCTGGGGGTACGTGCTGGGCCGTTCAGGGGGACGTGAAAAATCATCAGTCATGGCGAGAGAACAAGTCAAGTAAAAAAATGTAGAACGTTCGTTATGGAACAATAAATGCTAAGTTTGAATCACCGTTCACGGAGACACTTCACAATTAGATCACAGCGAATGGCGATGGGTGAGGCGTGGCTCTGAGACTCCCCCAAACCTCTCTTCTGCCATCAGTGATTGTGCACAGTTTCAGAACAATCCATTTCCGACTTTTCTAGAACTTCCCCAAACTTATAAATACATCGCTAGCCAGACTGTTTGATCAGTTTTGTTATTGACTGAGTAAAAGTGCGTTGTCTTTAATTGTGATTCTTTTCAAGTAGTTTTTTTATTTAATATTTAACATAACTTCAGTTATTACTGTCAGTGATTTTTAAGTGTGTCAGTTATGGCTCAGTGGTTGAAAACAGGAACAGTGAAAAAACCAAAACAATGTGGATGATAACCCGTCACCAAGTAGATCTTAACACGTGCCCACGGCTATGAGTACACCCCCGCCGGGAGATGATCAAAAGGTGCGGCCTCAGACCGTGCCCAGGAGGAACGGGGGGCTCCTGGAGAGTGTGCTGCACGTGGGCGTTCATGTGCAGGCGGCGATGGCTGTCCTGGGTGCTGTGTGTGGGGAAATACCACGCAACATTGCATGGAATCCTCTCTACTCATGTGACATTTAGGAACTAAACATCCAAAAAAACAAAGAAATACATTATTTTAGATACTTAGAAAAGTGTCCAACTGTCACTTCATACATGGTGTCAGGAAAGACAGACAATGAGATTGCAGTTGAGGCTTCATGCCTTATCGCTTATTGCACAGTTAAATGTGGTAGAAACCACAGCACAGCTGAAGATTTAATTTCTCCTTGTATTAAGGATACTGGGGTTTGTTTTTCTTTTTTTGTATGTTTGGGGAAGAAGATGTCCACAAAATCAACACTATCTCTTTTTCAAACAATACAGTGTCTCACTGAATTCAGGAAATGTCTGATGATGTTGAAGCTGTAGTCGTAGATAGAATTAGAAAAAGTAAATTCTTTTCCATGCAGGTCAGTGAAAGTGTAATGTTGCCGATTTATCTACTTTGCTCGTCATCGCGAGGTACTTGGTGGGACAAGAA